>JAABUG020166042.1:0-82895 GCA_011319215.2 Scortechinia acanthostroma | reverse complement strand
AGTCGATCTCAACCGCATCCATTGCACACTTGTGCATATTCCGATCCTCTGTTAACTACAATTATGGCCATCCCTACTCCCCTCATCACGGTCTTTGGGGCCACTGGCAACCAGGGTGGTGCCGTTGCTAGATCGCTTCTAAGGAACCCATCCTTCAAGGTCCGAGCTCTCACTCGGAATCCCAGTTCGTCTGTGAGCCAGGCACTGGCCGCTGAGGGGGCAGAGATCCACCAAGCAAATGGTTTCAGCAGTGAGTCAATGGTGGAAGCGTTCCGTGGCTCCTGGGGCGCTTTTGTGAATATCAATTCAGATGATAAGGTATGCCAATAGTTGTCATTTTCTGCGGCTTGTCAGTTGTCCCCTGGCAAATAATAGGTACTTCTCGCTCCAGGCATTCAAACCCGAGGGTCCCACAGAATTCGACATGGGCAAGACAATTGTGGACGCAGCAGCCCAAGCCGGAGTCCGTCATTTCATCTTCAGCACTGGTCCAGACTGCTACGAGCTCACCGAGGGCAAGATCCAAATGAAGGCGGCAGACAGTGTGTAGCCCGATCCTCTGACCATGATACTCTAAGACTAGTGTTTGGACAGTGAAGCACAAAATTGAGCAATACGCACGTAGCATTGACTCCTTTGAAACCGTCAGCTTCATCTGCGCTGCCTGGTTCCTAGAAAACTTTCTGGTAAAGGAGACGGCACCCGTCTTCGGTGGTTTCCCCCATTCGCCTGATTCCGAAGGGTATCTCACTTTTGTTGCTCCCAAATGGGGCGGGAACGAAGAGGTCCCCTTTATCAGCATATCTGATGATTTTGGGGACATTGCGCACGGCATGTTCCTTAATCCAGTTCGGTGGAACGGCCAAGTCATCCATGGCTGCAGTGATATTTGCAGCTTTGAGGATGTTGTATCCGATTTTGAGAAACTGAGCGGACAGAGATGCCGCTTCCAGCCGCTGGCATCCTGGGAAGAATTTGATACCCACGGGATCCCTGAGTTGGAGGACACAAAAATGATGTTTGGGTTCACGCAGAACAACCAAGGACATTACTTTGGGCCTGAGCCGTCAGAGAAGGACACTGCTGGTACACTGAAGCTGGCTACTGCATTGGCGCTGGGGTGGCCCAAGGAGGAACCCAAGTTGATGACTGTTGAGGAATGGTTTCGAAAGAACTTTCAGTTTCAGTAGTTCACCCCAGCTCGTGCTAGGACAAAAGCACATTCGATGCCATGGATAATTCGCTTGATATTGTCTCTTCTTGCCTGTGAACTAAACATGCTATCACCTACTCGAATGTCGAATCAGCTCAGCCACCATACGTGGACATATGTACTCATTCAACTAGACCTGGAAGCACTCCAATTAGTCGGACCTGTCAGGTAACAGAAATTAAGGCTATGACTAGCTGTACAACTCTCACACCCGTGTAGCCAACTAGCCCATAACCATCCGGTTCCTCCTACGAGATGCAACTACATTCGTACAACCACTCAGACCAATCCACGCCCAGACCCTTGGCTCCCACCCAACTGCATCGTTGTCGACGATCTCGGGCACTGCACCGCTTGGCCTCCGCCGGCTCCTCCACCCTCACTGGCTGTTGCGATCTCGGCGCCAAGTACGCCGAGGTCTGCTTATGCTGATCCTCCCACTTCCACAATTATGTCTCAGTAATCGTACGAGATAAGACGTTAGACTTTGGACAGGCATTCCGTTCTCGCCCTCTATGGCAACTGTTGAAGTATCAGAGACAAATCTAGCGAGATAAAAACTAATTCCCTTCGCATCACGCCATGCCCTCCGCCATGGCTCTACTGACTAAAGCCGCTTCAGCGTTGCATCCATGAGTGCCGTGGGATCCATTATAGCCATGCACCCCTGCTCCGTTTGCCTTGGCACTCCCTGTCTCGCATGAGGCGCCGCCTGAATTCCACGCCAAAGATCCTGGCAGTAAGCCATCTACGCCATCCGAGTCTTTGTTCTGACCCCGCTGGTCTTGGCCGGAACGCATGCGGTCAGCGGAGAAGTGTCTAGTAGATACTGGAGAGTGGGGAATGAGTTAGGACAGTGAAGCCGCACATCGAGCAGGAGGTTGTAGCAGCCTGATGGGCCGTTTGTCCGGGGATGTCAGCAGAGGGGCGTCTAAGGTAATTAAAACCATAAAAGGCGACCTCCACTTCCCCGTCTCTTCCCCAGATCTCTCCTCAAATTTTCCCGGTATCTTTTCGTTGGCCGATACTCCGTAAGGATTACCCACTTTAGGACTTCTGTTGCTTGTCTGTCACCATGGGGGCGAAAAGCTCCGACCCTGAGGCTCCGAGTCTCTCCCATCATGACTCTTCTACGTCTATTGAGAAGCAAGAGGGAGATGCAGCTACTGCTCGAGCGTGGGCTCGCGATATGGACAAAAGCACCACGACCAGCACTAAACTCAAGAATCCTCTTGCCGGGATGACTCGAGAACAACTCCTGAATGACGTCGAGGCTTTTGCGAAGGAGAAAGGTCTCGAACATATTCTCGATGATCTCGGAAAGGGCGCTCTTGTCGCGCATGATCCAAGAGCATTTGAGCAGATGGACGAGCTGACGGACAGTGAGAAGGAACTACTTCGACGGGAGAAAACGCATCGATGGCATCAGCCGTTTATGATGTATTTCATGACTGGTAAGTCTTTCTCGCGGTCCTCCTGTTGGCATTGAACTAAGTCACCTGTCAGTCCTCTGTGCTGGATCTGCTATCGTGCAGGGAATGGATCAGACTGCGGTCAACGGTGCGCAGGAGTACGGACTCTCCCTTCCCCAGCTGAGCTATGCTAAGCAGAGCAGGTTCTACTTTTCTGAATTTAATGTCACCGACACTTGGATGCAAGGCCTCCTGAACGGCGCGCCCTATCTCTGCTCCGCCGTCATCGGATGCTGGACCACAGCGCCCCTAAATCGCTGGTTTGGTCGCCGCGGATGCATCTTTATTTCCTGTTTCATCTCCTTCGCCGCCTCGTTCTGGATGGCGGCCGCGCATACCTGGTGGAACTTGTTGCTCGGCCGTTTTCTTCTTGGGTTTGCGGTGGGCGCCAAATCCACAACCACCCCGGTGTATGGCGCCGAGTGCTCTCCGGCCAACATCCGCGGTGCGCTGGTAATGATGTGGCAGATGTGGACGGCATTTGGCATTATGCTGGGGTATATTGTCTCTGTTGCGTTTATGGATGTGTCGCATCCCACAATCCCAGGCTTCAACTGGCGATTGATGCTAGGGTCGACCGCCATTCCGTGAGTATGTCATTCCATTGCATACACACGCACTAACAATTGAATCCAGACCCTTTTTTGTCTGCATGCAGGTCTACTTTTGTCCCGAGTCGCCTAGGTGGTACATGATGCGCAACCGCTACCACGACGCGTACAAGGCGCTCTGCAAATTCCGCCCGTCCACATTCCAAGCCGCTCGGGACCTGTACTATATTCATGCAGCCCTGCAGGTGGAGGAGAAGCTTCGTGAGGGCAAGCATTTGTTCCGCGAAATGTTTACCGTTCCACGGAACCGACGGGCGGCGCAATCGTCGTTTTTCGTCATGTTCATGCAGCAGGCGAGTCACCATCCTCTTATCTTCTGACCAAGCTCTAACTGTCGTAGTTCTGTGGTGTCAATGCAATAATGTACTACTCCTCGTCAATGTTCCGCGAAGCCGGTTTTGACATCCGTACGGCACTCGTCACTTCCCTCGGATGCGGCATCACCAACTGGATCTTCGCCCTGCCGGCCGTATACACGATCGACACCTTTGGTCGACGTAATCTGCTGCTGACCACATTTCCTCTGATGTGTATATTCCTGCTCTTCACCGGCTCCTCATTCTACATACCCGATCAAACCTCCCGCACAGCCTGCGTGGCCACTGGGATATACCTCTTCATGATCGTCTACTCACCCGGTGAAGGACCAGTACCATTCACCTACTCTGCGGAAGCTTTCGTACGTTCCCTTTAATCACTATCGCCGTATAGCTATACTAATGACCCAGCCCCTCTACATCCGAGACATCGGCATGTCCTTCGCAACAGCCACAACATGGGGATTCAACTTCATCGTCTCGCTCACATGGCCTTCGCTAAACAAATCGTTCACACCCACCGGTGCTTTTGGCTGGTACGCGGCGTGGAACTTCTTCGGCTGGATCTTTTGTTATTTCTGTCTGCCGGAGACCAAGGCGCTCTCGCTCGAGGAGCTGGATCAAGTCTTTTCGGTGCCGACGACTAAGCATATTAATCACTATCGTGCCATGTTGCCGTGGTATGTCAAGAAGTATTTGCTTAGGAGGGATGTGCCGCCGCAGAAGCAGCTGTATGATTATTATTAGGGTTGCGTGTGGGTTGGGTGCGGAGGTATATTCCTTGCAATACGTGCTGTTAGCCTTGGATTTTGGTTCTGGACATATCTCAGTCTTGGAGTCTGTTGTTGAATACACGACATAACTGTTCTATAACCACTTGTAGCGATAAAGTATCCTCCTTTATACTCCGCTCCTTGCTTGTTTCTTGCATTTGATAGCAGGTTCCCCTGAAGATGAAGCACATGGCATGGAAGATCGACAGCGGGAATATTCTCATTGGCTGTCAAGCCTCCACTTTAGCTAAAAATTTCTGTCCAGCCAATCAGAATACTTATATCCAAGCGGAACCCGTACCTCCACTGCCTCTGATTGGCCGGGCATTTCAAGAATGGATCAATTATCCTCGTCGGGAGCTGCGATATCTCGGCATTAGGTAACATATACCAGTATCAACAGCTATTGCAAGGAATGGAGCACACGAACTGGGGCCCAGATGGAGCGTGCTGGCCGTTGAGTCATCATGATGTTGTTGCAGTTTGTTCGCGTTGGAATTGGAAGTCCGGAGCTCCCAGCTTGACCCTGTCTGTATCAAGCGTTGGTGACGGTGTATCTGCGAAGACGGAGAACACCCTGCCTTGACACCTGCTTCGTGATTGCATTGTATGAGTGAGATCGTAGGATTTTCACGACGAAAAATCTGCGTTCCAGCTCCACTCGTCAGAGCGCAATCATGGGTTCCATGCCCGAGTCAGGATCCCGTCCTGTTGCGCACACGGATCTGGACACAGATCGTGTACATCCCGAGTTCGTCTCAGACAGCGAGCGAGACTACGAGAAGCAGGACTCGAAACCAGAGTATCAGGACGCATTCGGGGACGAGGAGTATGCCGAGGTGAAGTACAAGACCTTAAGTTGGTGGTGAGTTTGTCATGACCTAGACGGCTGGACTGTCACTGACGGCGTAGGCAATGTGGTTTCCGTGAGTATGCCATCGCAGCTCGAGGACATAACTGATCGAGAGCAGTCATGGTTGCTGAGACGGTGTCGCTGGGTATTCTCTCCCTACCGGCGGTGGTGGCTGCCTTGGGCCTCGTTCCGTGAGTCTATCCATTGGCCTGCGAAGACAATGCTAACGAGTGTAGAGCCGTCATTCTCCTTGTAGCACTTGGTCTGATCTCCACCTACACCGGGTACACCATAGGCCAGTTCAAGTGGCGTTATCCGGCAATACATTCTATGGCAGATGCCGGCGAGGTCATCCTGGGCAGTTTTGGCCGGGAGCTCTTCGGAACAGGCCAATTGCTCCTTGTTGTCTTCATCATGGCTAGCCATATCCTGACTTTTACTGTCGCCATGAACTCGATTACCGATCATGGGACGTGCTCGATCGTCTTTGGCGTGGTGGGCTTGGTCATTTCGTTCGTGCTGTGTTTGCCGCGGACCCTGGCCAAGGTCTCGTTTCTATCAATTGCTTGTGCGTATGTCTCTGATGATGTAGAATGTTACTAACGGTTCGCAGCATTCATCAGCGTCTTTTCGGCTGTTCTGGTCGTCATGGTTGCCGTTGGTGTTCAACGTCCGTGGCACGGCGGTGTCAATGCAACGGTGGATACCAGTTTATATAAGGCTTTTCTTGCAGTCTGCAATATCGTCTTCTCATTCTGTAGGTTCCCCACCCCATTCTTAATCTCGTGCATGATGGCACTGACAAAACAGCCGGCCACGTCGCCTTCTTCGGCTTCATGGCCGAACTGAAAAATCCCCGCGACTACCCCAAGTCGCTCTTCCTGCTGCAGGGTATCGACACATGCTTGTACATCGTCGCCGCTGTGGTGATCTACTGCTACGCCGGAGATGACGTTAAATCGCCTGCGCTCGGTACGGCCAGTCCAGTTGTGAAGAAGGTGGCGTACGGAATCGCCTTGCCGACTGTAAGTCTTTCGTGCTCACCTCAGGATCCAGCTGATTGGGCGTAGATCATCATCGGAGGCGTAGTGAACGGCCACGTCGCATGCAAGTACATCTACGTGCGAATGTGGCGCCACAGCGACCGCATGCACAAGCGAGATCTTGTTGCGACTGGTTCGTGGGTGTTGATTGGGCTGGCGACGTGGATCGTTGCGTGGATTATTGCTGAGGCTATTCCCGTGTTCAACAACCTGTTGAGTTTGGTGGTATGTTTCCTTCTGATTCGTTCTAGCTCAAGGCGTCAAGCTGATAATATGCAGGCGTCGCTTTTTGCAAGCTGGTTTACGTGTAAGTTGCTTTCATCTGTGCACCTTGTTGATATCTGGCTGACGGTTGCAGACGGTTTCAGCGCGCTTTTCTGGCTATATCTCAATAAGGGCCGGTTCTTTTCGACGCCGATGAAGACTGCGCTTACTATTCTCAATTTCTTCATCATGGGGCTCGCGTGTTGCATTGTAAGTCTTCTCGATGTGCTACGGTACAGTACAGCTGCTGACTTTCTTCAGTGTGGACTGGGACTTTATGTGTCAGGGAAGGCACTGCACGACGACCCCAGCAGTGCCAGTTTCTCGTGTGCGAATAATGCCTAAAGGCTGTATATAGTTTTTCAGAAGCTACAATCCAAAGTGCTACATGTAGAGTAAGATATTGTACTATAATCCCTCTTCTTTGAGGCTTGTCTTCGTCTCCTCTTCTACGCGATTCTTTACTGGACCTACGAATCCTACAGTGTCAGAAGGGCCAACCAGGATGGTCTGAGGTGCTGCAGTAAGAGTTTACCCTTCCATCATAGGCCGTACCCGGTTCATGACCTGCTCCAGTGACGCCTGCTGTAACGTCTGCGTCGGCTCATCCAGCTCCCGAGTCCAACTATCTGATATCTATCGCTTGGTTCCCGCGTCTGCGCATTCCTTCGAAATAAATAATATAGGTTGATTCCATTGGAACCAGAATCCAGAATCTTCATTTTCAGAGTTTGCTTTTTTCCCTAGAATTTCATGCTGGAAGGATAATAGAGAACTTACTAATAAACTTGTAGTTCAAAAATATTGAGTACCTTAGTTATATAAATATGTTAGCAACTTAGCATACACTACTAAGTCTACTATACACTACTATACAGTACATAAATACTAATAATTCAAAGAACGTAGGTACAGCAAATTCTGTATCTAATATTATTTGATATTTCATGGCTAGGATGAATAAATAAACTGTTATCTTAATATAAGACTGTGTATCAAGCCCTTAACCCCTTCTCTCTCATGAAGCAATAAAACAGCCATATCTTCCATCCTGAGTCAGTGTGCCCGAGTGGTTAAGGGGAGTGATTAGAAATCACTTGGCTTCGGCCGCATAGGTTCGAGTCCTATCGCTGACGTTCCTTTTTTCCCTCCCTCACTTTTTTCTAACACAACTGTGAGCGAGTCTTTTTTCGCTCCTCGACTACTGTAAAGTTATGTCGTAGTCCAAAGCAGACGGGGAACCTAATCAAGCATATATAAAATAGAAACACGTCACTTCATCACTTGGTCACATCGTCTATAGCGGTCAAGCAAATATATACTCAAAGTCTATCTCAACACGTACGACTATGTGCAACTCTCCAACCATGCAAGACCCAACAGAACAACAAAGTCATAACTGAAAGGGCATCAAGAGAACTGGCAAAGACAATGTATCATCAAACCACAGTATCCGAGCATCTAATTCTTCTCTACATCACCGATTCGTGCTACGTTGGATTCAGAGCTGTCGCTATCACCCACCACCTGCTTCGCTTCCTGGTTCGCCGAACCGAATCCATACTGGATCGCCACGCGCTCGATCTCTTCATCAGACAAGTGTGGAAGCTCCTTGGCAGCACGCACGTAGCTCATCTTCTCCAGATACCCCTTTGCAAAGATCAGGTCGATTTCTTCCAAAGAGCGGCCTGCCGTTTCCGGATAGAAGAAGTAGATGACCGGGATGAATGAGGCGTTGATCACGGCGAAGAAGAGGTAGGTACCCCACCCAATATCCCGGATCATGATCGGGGTGACCATCACAATCAGGAAGTTGAAGAGCCAGTTCGTACATGTTGAGATGGCGTTGGCCTTGGCGCGGGTCTTGATTGGGGAGATCTCGGCGGGATATAGCCAAGGAAGGGGGAGCCAGGTGGCACCGAATGTTCTGCGGATGTTAGTGGTGAGTTCGCTTCACTGTGACGGTAAGGTGGCACTTACGCAATGAAGGTGAACAGGCCAACGGCGGCGCCCTTGGCCGCCTGCTCGTTATCGGGTATCAAGCAGGCAAAAGCGATGACCATCGACAAGCTTTGTCCAAAGGATCCGATGAGGAACAACTTGCGACGACCGACGCGTTCGATAAGAAACCAAGACATAGTCGCAAAAACCGAGTAAACGACCATGTTGACACCACCCAGGATCATGGACATGAAAGGGGTCTGACCCAGGGACTTTTCAAAGAGCACAGGGAGATAATAGATGACGGCGTTGCAGCCACCAATCTGCTGGAAAAACTGGGATGATGCCCCCAGAAGCATGCGGCGACAATGCTGCGTTTTGCCGCCAGTAAATACGGCCGACATGGGAGTGGATTTGCCAGCTTGGCCGGAACTGCGACAATTAGAACCAAGGTCAACAACAAGAGGAGAGGGAAACGAACGCTCTGAGAGAGTCCAGGATCAAAGTCTTCTGCAACTGGACATCGTGATGAGCAATCTCCTTGCCCATCAATGCAGCGATCACAAGTTCACCTTCCTCGTACCGCTCTCGAGCAAAGAGCCAGCGGGGGGACTCGGGAAGGAACCACAAGCCAATGATGATGAACAGGCCAAAAACACATTGGAAAGCAATCGGGAACCTCCAGGTGAGATCAGGAGGTCCGTACGAGGCACCGAAATCCACCCAGTAGGAGATCAACGTGCCAATCGCAACCGTACTGCCCTCGATACAAATCAGGAGACCCCGGTTGGACGTCCGAGAACATTCGGCCTGGTACGTAGGTATGGTGGACGTATTCATGCCGTTGCCGATGCCAGTGATGACTCGTCCAATACAAAACTGAGCCAGAGGGACGTGACCGGGGTAAGAAGTGACCTGGAGAATGACTCCGAGAATCATTACTGTGGCACCGAGCATGATGGACCAGCGTCGACCAAGCCAGTCACCAAATGCTAGAATGAACAGAGCGCCGCCAAGGCAACCTAGAGTAACGGGATTAATCGAATGTCGCCATGGGCTTTCAATCTGGCTGTACTCACCCAGTTCGTAGATGGCGGTGACAACACCTTGCATGGTTGAGTTTCCTTTTGTGGCCGTAAAGACATTGTTGAATGGGTCAGCGTCAATGATACTGCTCATCACACCCTCTTGAAAATTCCCACTGAGTCAGCTTTATCGAATTGATCTCTTGTTCGCCGCGAAAGCACCAGGTTGGAGTACATACGGTCGTAACCGAAGAGTAAGAACCCCATGGTTGCACATGTTGTGACGGACCACATCAGCTTCTTACCGGACATGCCGGCGAATGCGGGAACCGACGACATGGTGTGATGCTTCCGCTCCCTGCGCGTGGCTAATCTGACAGGTCTGCCGCGATATAGATGACGTAGGGAAAACTAAAGACGAGGCGTGTCGAGTTAAGTCCTACAACATTGCACCTCGGTGCAAGAAGATGTCGAAGATTGGAGTGATTGCACTTGATTCCAAAGAAGAGGAGTGGACACATCGAAGAACAGCGACCAGGGTCGAGAAACCTTTTATAACCAATTGGTAACCCCAGACCGTACATGCAATGGAAATGGACATGTGGAGGTGGAAAACTCCAAGGACGCGACATACTCCACACGAACCTCCATGATTCAAAAATATGGGGCAGGTAAAACCCTTCGACGAAGCGCATCCAGTAGCACAAATTGAGGGAGTTTGAATCTGTCTCGGCAGCGACGAGATGGGGCAGAGCAAGTCATCGAGCCACAAATAAGATTTCCACGAGGGCGCACATAGATTGGCAAAGCGAAAGTCGGACTGAAGATCCTGGCCGGTGGCTGTGGCCGGCGACTCTTGGCGGCTCAGCCAAGACCTGGGCACATCTATGCCGAGATGCTAGGCTGGCCGTCTTGATAGGACGATTTCAAACAGGAAAGCAAGCCGAGCCGCTGATGTCCTGCCTGGTAGCCGCTCGGAATGAGCCAGAGGGAGCAAAGTGAGGGATTTGTCGCATCTGGAATGGACCGATGAATATAATGAGTGATTTGCCGAAGATGATTCCTTGGAATCAAGGAGATTCTGAATCTCGGGAAGAAGCGCGAACGGGAAGCCACCCGCGTAAGATGTACCTTACTTCCCCAACTCCTGTCCTTGCCTTATTGAATCTTCGTAGTGAGCGCGGGGAATTATGTCACGGCTTCCCAAGTTGCATGTAACCACGGCGGACTTCCGTCGCATGTGACATAGCATCTCTGGTACTTTGCGAGCACAAAGAAAAGTATGTGCGTTCTTGTACACTAGATTACAGCAAGGTCAGAAGGAAGACTAGCGAGTCCAAAGCATTGAGCCGATAATATTTACTTCATTCGTATCAACCCGACCTGGAGACTTGCTGTTGCTTCGACGTTTGCGGCCACACTTGGCATCCTGCCATTAAGTGACGCAGACTCGGAAAACCGCTATCCGTGCGGCCTCAAGTCACGGTCAATATTCTCAGGTAGATAGAAGCAATGTGGCTTGACATACACTCTGCGTTCGAAAGTGCTTGCGACAGCCTTGGGGCGTGGGGGTTCTCCGAGAGACCGTTGTGTTCAGACTCCCAGCGCGGACTCGGCAAGCTTGGCAGGCTTGGCGGAGAGACCGTCGCTGCGCCACTTGAAGTGTGCCAAGACCGGGACCAAATACGGAAAGTCAGTCTCGGTCGCGATCAGACCAAGTTACCAGTATCAAGAGCGACAGAGCTAGAATGCAATCGCTAAGAGTCATCATGGGGTTTTTAGTCCCCCGCCACTCTGATCGTCTCAATTGCAAGTGGCCTGTCAAACTGTCTTTACTCCGTATTCCGTAATTCCGGCGCAACCATCAGTTCGCTACTCTGGAGGGTTGATTAAAAAATTGCCTCGAGAGATGTTGCGCCAGCCGACGTTTCACCGATCGGTTGAATGTTTTCCAGCCTATTCGGCCGATAATATTGAAGCCACCGTTGCAGTACCGATGAAGGAAGACTGACAAAAATGCACCAAACAACATCCAATGTCCCCAATCTCAGAAGATGCCATGTATTCTCGGCTCATACCTATCCGGCGTCCTTTATGGAACCGCCCCCAGGGCAAGAATGGTGTGCTCGAACAGTCTAGCGACCGCTTGGGTCCTTGACGGGGTCCTCTTGCCTGAAAGGGTGAAAGCACGGATACCGGATCTATTCACATATTCCTAGCCCTTGCTCGATTACATGAATATACAATCAAGCAATTAGTGATCCAACGATGTATATGCATGGTCTCCGTGACTTCTCGACAGATTGAGATGATTTGCGCAGTCGTGAAGTAGTCTTATACTTTCTCAGGAGTCGGGTTTTGCCTCTTCCCGGACTTCTCGCCTTCCAATCCCACATTATGGCGATGCTTTTGAGTCTTATCCGGGATAAATATTCCTGGGGCTGTCCGTCTCACTTGGGTGGATTCGAGCTCGGTCAATCAGAGCGAGCAACGGTATGACTGTGGATTTAGACTCTGCCAGCCCATGACTACAGTATCCGGCGGAACGGTCATTATTCTGAGCTCAAGATAATCCGCTGAAGGCAGATAATGCCCCGGACTCGACAGCTTTTGTTCTTCGGATCACAGTGGCTGCCTTGTTATCGAATCTGCCAATTCATCCACTTGCTCTACACTCTACCCAGTTTGGTACAGAACTACGACGAAGAGCTTTAATGGTTCGAGCACTTGAGTCCTTTAATGGGCAGGAGCTCCCTCTCCCACAACTACATCTCATATTGGTTCGATGATGTTCACAAATTCAGACTGCTGATTGCAAGTGTCGGGGCGATTGCCCATCCTAGGTCGTGTTCGCAGAGCATCTAACCTTCTATTTGATAAGTAGTAATCTTGCTCTGGTGGCTCGTATTAGAAGTACATAAAACAGCTTTCATGATACATAGACAACCAAAGAACTCACCGTTCGATGTTGACCATCAACACTCCGATGGGTGTCTCGAGTGAAAGTCCCGCAATAAGAGTGCTAATAAACATCTGGACTGTCACAACGTAATAGCGCAAGTGTTGCCTTGGCTCCTTCTTCTTCATTGTCGCTGTGGTTTGTTGTCTGTGAAGTAGAGGCTCTTTCTCCTTTCTGCCTTGGATCTTAATGCCTCAGGCATCAAACACGGTCTGGGCCGTCGGGGAGAGTGGGTCTCATCTTCCTGAGGCTTCCCATTCGTCAACCCAATGGATCTTCCCCAGGCACCCGCCGGCTGCCTGAGAGGTGGTTTCCTTTTTGGGAAGTGTCCCAGGCATCAAGGACGCCACAACGGGAAGCTGCCTGGGGTTCTCAACAACGCGTGTCCATCAGAGTCAACTGATTCGGACATGGCGAGAGTTTAAGAATGCGCAATTCAGTCATCTTCATCACTCCTTTATCTTCACTACACATTCTCAGAACCAAATTCCCTGCATTCATCCATTGCACCGATCCATTCTCATCCTCATTTTCTCACCGAGCAAACATGGCGCAATGCTATATCCTCCCCACTGTCCCCACGAAGCACTCCACCTTCATCGACTACCTCAACTGTCGTCCTCAAGATTCAATCCCCGACCTTGTACGCCCATACAACCAGTACGATGCAGTCCTTCGCAAGATCTACGCCCAGCAACCATCCCATCCCGCCGTCGCAGACAACCTCCTCAATGTGGTGCCGCTGTTCGACGCCAATGGCTCGGCAGACCTTCGGATTCGCGCACGTGATCTGGCTTCGGAGCCGGAGGAGCTCAAGGCCAAATATTTGATGCCACTGAAAGACGAGGATCGAAAAGCGAATGGTTCTCCAGCCGTGGTGTCCTCCTTCAAGCAGTTCCAGACAAACTTCAACCTGTTCTCTGAAAGCGCGCTAAGCGATCTCGACTGGAGCAATGTGGTTGCAGCGGGAAGTGCAGTGACCACGTCTTTATTGCCCGTTCCGGAGGAATATCGCGACTCGAAACGTGGCCTGCGCGAATACTATCATCAGAAATTTGCTCCCGCCTCGGATGTTGATTTGTTTTTGTATGGGTTGACCGAGGAGCAGGCCATCGAGAAGATCAAGCAGATCGAAACCCGCATCAAGGACTCGATCCTGGCTGAGACTTCCACCATTCGCACGAAGAATGCGATTACCATCGTGTCGCAGTACCCCACCCGCCATGTTCAAATCGTTCTTCGCATCTACAAGTCGATCGCTGAGATCCTGACCGGGTTTGACGTCGACTGCTCGTGCGCTGCCTACGATGGTCGCCAGGTGTATATGGCACCACGTGCAGTCGGTGCGTTTGTCACCCAAATCAACCATGTGGATCTGTCCAGACGGTCGCCATCGTACGAGAATCGTCTCTCCAAATACGCTCGCCGAGGATTCGAAGTGTTCTGGCCTTCGTTGGATCGCTCC
Source organism: Scortechinia acanthostroma (assembly GCA_011319215.2). Taxonomy (NCBI): domain Eukaryota; kingdom Fungi; phylum Ascomycota; class Sordariomycetes; order Coronophorales; family Scortechiniaceae; genus Scortechinia; species Scortechinia acanthostroma. The sequence goes on along the minus strand of JAABUG020166042.1, from coordinate 68,959 downwards.
AAGATTGATCCGGTATGCCATGGGACCGAACGACATTTCGATTGATACTGACTTTCAAACAGACTATTTTTGAGCGCAGCTTCACGCGGACGCTTGGACTTGCCCGGCTTTTGGTGCTGGAGAAGCTCCCGAAGCCTTCCGACCGGGAGGCATACATCGACAAGCGGCGTCGAGAGCGAGGTCGACCGGTTCCCATGCGAATCTCGTATCAGCTGCGAGGAAATATCAAGAATGGCTGGGACGACGAGGTGCCTGAATGGGTTGATGAGGAGGATGTGTCCGACTACCATACTTTTGTGAGCAATGCGTTGTTGACGGCAAGCCGAATGCTAATCACATCAGACCATTCCTTATGGCGAAAAATTCCACGCTCGAAAGATCGAGAAACTGCTCTACACTAAGGATTTGCTCCTCAATGCGGAATGGAACAAACCCAAAGACCGCGAGGTCCACCTGCATCGGCATCCGGCTTTCTTCGGGAACTTTGAAGACGTGATCGAGGATTGCTGTGGCTTCTGTCCTGTTGCCGTGACTCCCGAGGAGAAGGAACTGGCTGAAGAGGAGGGCAAGATCTATGTCTCGGGCAGAATCAAATTCCTCCAGGACAACCCCGGCCGCCAGGAGATTGGCAGTTTCAACCCCATCACCGAAACCGATTGGACCGGTCAGTGTTCTCTGGTTTTACGTGTCCGAGTTGCTAACTTGGACAGAAATGGCATACGTCGGAAACACAGAAGGCCTGTGTCAAGCGATCGTCGACAACGACTTGGAAGGCGTGAAGGACTGGCTGTCGCACGACTTTGACGTGAACCGTCGCGATTTTACCGGTCGCACTCCGTTGCATCTGGCGGTCATGACCTCCACGCCCGAAATCGTTCAGTGTCTCGTCGACCACGGAGCTCGTTTGATCGCTCGCCTGGCCGACGGACGAACTGCTTTACATCTCGCTGCTGCTCGAGGCCATGCGGAGATGATCAGGAGCTTGCTGACGAAGAGCGAGGAAAATGAGGAGGAAGAAGCTCGTAAGGAACAGTCTCGCAGGGCAGCCTCAACCGACAACCAGGCCAAGGAGGGCGAACTCCACGCCGAGGAAGATGCCGAGCTCGTTAGTCATGATTCCGCTGAGAGCGAGGCAGATGCTCAGTCATTTGCCACCGGTTCTTTTGTCAAAGTCAAAAAGGACAGGCTGGATAGCGAAAAGGAATCGGTGCCCGATGACTCGAACGACCAGGACCCTGATGTCTATGACATCAATGTGATCGCTTGGGACAGTCACGCCTCCCCTTTGCACCTCGCGATTGTGAACGGCCACATCGCCGCTGTTGAGGAACTGGTGTCCTCTTTCGGTGCGGATGTTCTTCTGCCGGTCAAATTGCTGCACGAGTATAACAACAGCCCGCGAGCTGCTATCCTCACTCTGGTCTTGGCTCTCCAACTGCCAATAGAGCAGTCGAAGGCAATGACAACGAAGCTGCTACAACTGGGCGCCTCGCCTGCACAGGCAGACCTTGATCAGAATACTGCCGTGACGCACATTGCGGCTTCTGCGAAATACACTGAGTTGCTGGACACGTACCTGCAGCATGACCGTCCCGCAGTCGAACGGACCATCAACTACATTGCTACTAGCGGCTGGCGATTCAACCCCAATGCGAAGACAGCGCTGACAACTGCTATCGAATCAGGAAATGTCATCGGAGCCCTGAAGTTGCTCGAAGCACATGCGAGCCCAGCTATCTCCTTTGATGAATTCATCAAGTCGGCACAGGTGCAGATCGATGGAATACGGAACGACACCTCCGAGCAAGTGAAGCGAAACTTTGATGCCAACGTGACCCAGCCGATTATCTTGAGTGTCTTCAAAGATCAGCCATCCGTGGCCCTGGAGCTTCTGGCCCGAGGCGCAGATCCCAATACACTGACTCCAGAAGGGTACAAGCTGCAGCGTGACGTTCATGCTAGAAGCTACCAGCAGGGCAAATCACTGCTGGATTGTGTGCGGGAAAAGTTGAGGGCTTTGCGTGCGTACAAGCCCGAGACGCACACCCGGGAACCACCCAGACCCTTGGAGCACGAGGACAGCTACTATCTTGCGCCCCTCAAAGAAGATACATACCAGCTGTGGACGGCCAAGGCCGCTCTCTGCAGTGCGCACTCCCGTTATGAATCAGAGCAGAAGCTCTACGACGACGACGTGAAAAGTGCAGCGAACCGCAAGGGTGTTGAAGAGAAGAAGGCTGCCGTTCAACTAGCTCTCAGTGAGTTTGAGAAGCTCAAGGAGGAATTACTTGCCAGGGGCGCCAAGAGGTTCAAGGAGTTGTTTCCAGACATTGAAACATCTTCTGATAACCGCCAAAATCATCGCTCACGCTGCGTCATCAAGCCTGGTCCGCCGTTCGAACTGACGTTTGACTTCAGGAGGCCGGATGTCAACGACATCACCAGGGAAGGTTATATCCAACTGTAAGTGCTCAATCGGTTCCATCCGCGTGCTGCAGTGGCCGCTTGTGCTGACAGTGTTTAGGTTTGAGGCAGCGTGGCGTGGTGACCTTGAGACGATCAAATCACTCACCCTCGGGACATGGGGTCCAGACAAGAACAGACTGCCGCTGGAGATTGCTACGAAAGACCAGAGAAACTTCGACCCGTTCAACATCGCCGTCCTACGTGGACATTTGGATGTGGCGAAGGCCATTGTCGCCATTGCTCAAGTGCAGTACAAGCCTCAAGACGAGCAGGAAAATGTGCGTTATAGGTTGCGAGCCAATGTCAGTAATGACGATGATTATTCCTGCGACGAGAGCGAGGAAGAGAGCGATGAGCTCGATATTGAGAAGCAGATTCTCGATGAAGAATTCACTATCGACAACGTTGGTGAGGTCAAGACGCAGGTCGAGAGCAAAGTCTCGCCTCTTTCTCTCTTGAAGGACAGTTGCTCGGTTGAAGACTTCATGGGAACATCCCTGGCGGATGGGCGAAAGCCTACCAATCTTGTCCAGTACGCAATCTGGAAGGATGATGTTGAGCTTCTGGTCTTCCTTCTGGACCTCGGCCGGGAGCTGTCTGCCAAGTCCAGAAGTTCCGAGCAGACCATCTTCACGGTGGCAGAGTGGGATCTTACTATGGCAATGCAGCTGGGACGACTGCGTTGCGTGGCAGAACTCATCAAACGTACGGGGGCCGGCATTCAATTGGACACACTGGCCGAGCACAGCGGAGTAGAGATCAAGGAGAAGCCTAAATACTACCAAGGCCTGTCAATTCACGGCAAGAAGCGAGCGGACTGGGCGGCTGCCGGTCGCGGAGTCCTTCCCGTGAAGCCCGAGGAGAAGAAACCTCCCCTCCTGGTTGCTGCCCGTCAAGGAAACCTCGAAGCGGTGGAGTGGTTCTTGGGAACGGCACCTGGCCGTTACTATTTGGAGTTTACCGAGACACACAAGCAAGATAAGCGCATCAAGAGGCTCGCGATGGGAGAGTTGGGTGTGGAGCGTTCCATCACAAACTGGTTGAATAGCAGACGTATGTTCCCTTGCCGGTATGTTTGGAGATGTTGTTACATGTGATGCTAACCGTCACCAGGCGACCTTGTCCTCCATTGTGCTCTTTTCGCAAATCCAACGGTCGAGTCGGAACGACTGGTCAAGTACTTGGTTCAGCATGTCCCTCACTGTCTCGAAGTCAAGTCCGTTGATGGATATACCCCGTTGATGATTGCATTCTCGCTTCTTCGTCCTACTTATGCAAAGATCCTCATCGAGGCCGGGGCGGACCAGACCGTGCGCGATAAGAAGGGCAGCAACATCCTTCATCTCCTGTTCTGCAGTGTCACCTCCCCTTCGGACGAGAAACTGGACGACTTTCAGAAGATGCTCCAACTGGTTGATGCTTCCTTAATTTCCTCCCTGCTCGTCGAACGTTCGTCGCACGGTCCCGGCTCTCTCACACCATTGGCAATGTGGATGGTGCGGGCCTTGAGCACCGCCGATACCTACTATTACAATGGAAACAACCGCGAAGGCGAGAACCAAATGAAAGTACTTCGGACGATCTTGGACTTTGCCCAAAGTACCGGGCAGAAGCATCTCGAGCTGCTGGACGGGGCTGGCAACACCCTTGTGCACGATGCAGTGCGGTGCCAGCTCCTTCAAACGCTGGAGATCTTGCTCGAACGTCGTCCGGATCTCCTCCATCGGGAGAACGCCTCTGGATCGACGCCTGCTGAGCTGGCCGAGGCCGCGTGGGTCACTGAAGTTACATTCAACCCTCCCGGATCGCACCGTCAAAACAGGTACCACTACAGCAATCAGTATGGAGAGAGTCTTGCGGATCGTCGGCCCGAGTCCTTCGTCGAGAAGGGTGACAAGGCACCCACAATGAAACGGAAGATCTACGACTTCTGCCGTGGCAAGGCCGAGACTTCCAAAGGACACGATGCGAAGCGGAGATTGGTCACTCTGTTCGAGGCCAATGAAGTCGCGAGAAGACTGGCTGCAAAGGATCCGCAGGAGACTCGGTACGTTGGTCGTGCAGCGAGAAGGAGAAGATGGAACGAGCCCGACGAGAGAGAGTTTGGTGATGAAGTTCGGGAATGGCTTCCTCAGGTGTATTTGCAGTAGTCGCTATCTTGAAAGGTTGCGTTTCCCTTGCATGGTCGTTAATATTTTTTAAAAGCATTCGTTGAGCAACCTATTGAAGCTATTCTTACATGCTGGAAGAACGTAGATTAACGAAGAAATGTAGCTTGACATATTCCCTACAGACAGCGATTGGCGAGACGAGTGGACAAGTATCTTCTTCTCCTTTTGGCTGCGTGATCGGGAGAAAGTCACAATTGCTGGTGCTCAATGCGACAATCGTTTCTTCCGCTGGGTAGCTTGAAGAGTAGCGGAAGGAAATGACAAAAAGTTTTTTACAAGGAAATTTCAAGACATAAATTGTAATAGAGTCATCTAAATAGTGTCCCTATTCTCTAAGCATGCCCCTGAGCGAATTAGTCAGTGCATGAATACAGGAGACAAAATCCATGTATTTCTGCCTCACTTAGGTAAGCATCATAAGCGGCCCCGCAGTCCCACATGATTTATGGCGATCCATGGGTCGTTAAATTAACATTAACCTTAAATTGATGTTTAGTACTAATGTTTTAATTCTAAGATTGGGCCGCGCATCAAGAAGACCATTGACCTGGACATAAAGGTGACTACCTTTACGAAGATGAATACGGTGCCGCTGGCATGACCACGCCATCAGCATCACGATCTTGAAGTCAGACACGTCATTCCCGCCTGCCCACGGCACCGGAACCGCTGTAGGAGGCTCTTCTGGGCTCCGGTGTGAAAGGCACCGACATGATAACTATAGGAAGTTGGTCTCTGAACAGGATACCGTACAAGTGGCCGCCGATTTCTGATACGGATAGGGCTCCCTCTCATCTTCCAGCCCGTATTCTCCGACACTTTCAACCATCCGCGACCAGTGTTACGCACTGCGAGCCTGTGCGTAGCGAACCGCAGGGGTCTACCCACGTGACCCACAGAGGTATCGTCGCCCGCTGAGGTGCGACATCTCGCACCTCAGTAGTTCAACTACGAAGGCATAGCTACTACCAGGCTATCTACTACGATCCAGGAGCACTATATAAGTGCTCTCACAACCAGTGCGGGCGAGCAAGTTCTGCAACATGATGTGTACATCACAGAAGTTTAATCTGAGTGAGCCTATATAAATTGTTGAAACAAGAGTAGTGGTCTTTCTGACTTCGTGGACAGCTGAACACCTCACTCCGTAGCTGGCATCATGGATCCCTGTCAGGAGGACAGCTCCCTTGTTAGGGCTAGGGCTAGGGTTAGGGCGGACATGCATTTACTGAAAAAGGGGGACCTGATCTCGCAGACATGTGTTGATGCTGATTGGCTGTAGGGCTTGGAAGTGGACTATGTCGCGCCGAGGCATGAGGGTCTTCCCCACGGCCTGAGTGCCGGATACTGAACTGTCCGCACATGTGCCACGAGAGGTCTTGCGGCCCTTGCCACATTGTGTACTTTTGCAACGTCACAAGAATACCCTATACTTTTGTCGAGGACCTAGACTGTCAAGGCCACAAAGGTAAACGCCTTGCAGTGGACCTGTCGCTACTTGTGTGACTAGGGACAAAAAAAGTAGCGGAAAGAAGGTGAAGAAAAAAGGAAAGCTGGCCCGAGCCGCGGATCGAACGCGGGACCTCTCGCAGATATGCCTGGGTTTATCCCTAAGCGAGAATCATACCACTAGACCACCCGGGCCTTGATTGGTCGAATTGCAGGGTTTTAGCTCTTATCAAAAAAGGACCATTGGGGAAAGAGGAGGAAGGATCAAAAGTATGAACTTATGAACTTGTTGGAGCCAGCAAACCTCAGCAACACTGAATGGTACGAAATGTCTTAGTAAAGATCTCACTGGTCTCCAAGACAGTACAAACCAGACAGATAAATAATGTACGCGGCAATTGCGCAGAGACTGATATATTCATCATCGCAGCTTGCCGACGTTGCAGATCCGCCAAGGCGACGGATTGACCAGAAAGCGGAGGTGGACCGAAATACTGGCCGGCCGATTGGAGATCATCAATGGCCAAGGTTCGACTCGAGCGACCTTGTGGCAGTTGTGGCAAACTCAGATTGCACAGCAGACATTCAAAATGTTTTGGTCGGGCGAAAAATGTCCCTCATGATTGTCAGGGACGATGGAAATGACGGAGAAACGCACAGCGTTGGTGCAGTCGATCCCCGCCTCTGCCCTGGACGACTGGCAACGACTCTCAACGGTCGGTCGAATTGACCAAGGAAGAACATTCGCAGACGTTTTGGGTTGCACTGCGACGACACTGGCCTGCGGTTATTTGGGGGTTGTTTATGAATCTGGTATGTGACAACAAGGACAATCGTGACATTCCCACGATCATGCTGACTCCGACAGGCGACTGTTCTCAAGGGCATTGTAAGCACCCGTCATTCTACTAAGAATTCCATCTGGCCTCCTAGGACGGAGGTATTGTGCGTAGTATAGTCGGACTGGACGTCTTCAAGCGAATCTATGGCTATTAGCATGAAGGACATACATCATTTCTGCCCGGTGGCTCTCAGCTTTCAACTACTCCACGCTACTCGGCGCCATGATAGGAGCTCTACTGTCGGGACTGGCCTACGACGGACCACGCGTGATGATCACCATCTGCTCGTGCCTGTCCATCGGCTTCATCTTCATCCAATTCTTCAGCTACACGCCCGCCCAACTGTTCGTCGGCGAGCTCGTGAACGGCTGCATCATCGCCTTCTAGCCGATCTGCGCCTCCGCGTACGTCGGCGAGGTCACCCCGCTCGTGCTGCGCGGATTCATCGCAACAATGACCAACCTCGCCTTCTCCATCGGCTCGCTCATTGCTTCGGAGATCCTCAAGGGCACAGCGGCCATGGACACCACGTGGTCATACAGGATCCCCATCGCGACGCAATGGGCTCTCCCGACGGTCATGCTGCTGCTGGTTGCTTTCGTCCCAGACCTACCGTACTGGCTCTGCAAGCAAGGGCGGGACGACAGCGCAACCGTGTCGCTGCGTCGGCTGACCACCGCACCTGGAGCCGAGGTGTACGTGACTCGGAAACTGGCGCATATCCGGGAGACGTTACGGCTGGAGGAAAGTTTCCAGGGCGACCGACCGACGTATCGGGAGTGTTGTCGGGGGCCGAATCTCCGCCGGCTGGTAATCTGCGTCATGGCTTACAGTATGCAGGCGTTCACAGGGAACGTCTTCTTCATCAACTACGCCGTGCATTTCATGGAGGTGGCGGGGCTGGGCGCCTCGCATGCCTTCTCGATGAATATCGGCCTGACAGCGATCGGCTGGTCAGGACATGCCTCTCGTGGTTTCTGCTGTCGTACATCGGCCGTCGGACAATGTACCTCTTCGGCTGCGCGTCGTTGATGACCCTGCAGCTCGCAATCGCAGCGATGGATTTCGCTCTGCGCCGGACAAGCACAACCTGGGCGCAATGCGGACTGATGCTCGTTTGCAATTTCGTCTACGATCTGACGCTTGGTCCGTTCTGCTATGTGCTTCTGGCGGAAGTCTCGTCGGTGAAACTCCGTGGGCTGACCATCTCTTTGGCCACTGTCAGTTGCTACGTCTGGTCGATTGTGTTTGCGGTTGTCATTCCCTACGCTATGAACGAGGATGAGGGGAATTGGAAGGGTAAATTGGGCTTTCTCTTCGCGGGGACGAGTCTGGTGTGTACCATATACTGTTTTCTGTGCCTCCCAGAGACTAGAGGGAGGACCTTTGAGGAGCTGGATATCCTGTTCGAGAGGAGTGTTCCAAGTCGAAAGTTCGCGGGCTATAAGGTCGATATGCAGATATGTTTGGAATAGAAGCTGTCAATACACTTGCACTGGGTTCATATCTTCCTCTAACAACAACGGTAATTTCCAAATAGCGCAGAACCAGAGAACCCAGAACAGCTTTTTGAACGGAAACAAGCAGGCCGAAAAGCATTAGCCAAGATAAATGGTGAAGACAGAGTTTAAGAGAGTAAGCAGAAGAGAGAGCAGAGATGCATTAAATCGCATTCCGTCACTTCTCTGGTCATCAGCTTCATACTCACCGGACTCTTCCTCGCCATTGGAGACCTTCTATAGCTCATTCTGCAGTTTCTGGTGCAAACAATTGGTTCCCAACCTCGTCAATTTCCAAATTGTTCGCCAATATGTCTTCGGGGCCAATGGGGTCGAATGGGATGATATCTTCCGCGGTTGAGGTAGCAGACGAGCAAATGTCATCTCAGAGCTGCTTGATACGATCCAGAGCAATCTCTATTGCATTCGAGAGACTGGGTTGCCGGTCCCGATGCCGTATGTGCTGAAATATCCCAAGCCTTGACCGGGGGTGGATGGATCATGACTGAGCTGCGCACTTTCCCTCTTGGTGACTTAGACGACGGTTCTCTTTTCTGGCATCAGTCTGTCGCCGGGAAAATCCAGGGCTCCATTGGCTCCTCCCGGTCCTTCTTCGTTCGTCGCCCCCCTCTCCTCTTTGTCTTGTTCTTCATTTCGCTGGGGTCATCTGCATGGAACTCTCAACCTGTTACTCCGTCACTGTGTCTTCACCCCGTTTCTATGTCTTTCTCCATCATTACATGGATCCTAAGCACTCTTTGCCTCTGACGTCTCGACCGCGTGTTTGACTCACGGTGAGCTTCGGCAATCTCTGCCTTCGTGGGTGTTCTTGGTTTCCTTCGGATTTGCATCCTGCCCAACTGAGCTCCTGGGAAATCCTAGCAACTGCGATCAGGCTCTCCTCAAAATGGATTCACCTTTGTTTGAAACATTACAGTGGTCCATCCTTTTCTTCCCTTACAATACTGTTTGCTAATCCTCGTCTTGATATAGGTTCGCATACATCAACCTGTCCTTTACGCTGATCCATAATTCAGTCAGTCCTTTTGGTTGAGAGTCTCGGATGAAATGACTGCAGCCCTTCAACATGGATGTGGCCAAATATGATAAGGAGCGGGGGATTCTGGGTAAATGCCTGCGCCGTACAGTGAAGTTTACGGGTGAGTAAAATGGATGTCATAATCAGGGCTTAGATAGAAAGGCTGACGATTCCTCCTCAAGCGCCATGAAGCGCTCGAATAGTTGGGTCTCTGTGCTTTGGCGGAAGAAAATCTCCCCTCTCATCTCGGTATTCCAAGAATCCTCCTTGTACGTTTCCCATTGTCTCCAGCATACGTCCAGCTTCATATCGTCAATTGTGCTGCCACCATGTGTATATTTCGCTGCCATTAGGTGCCACAATTCTCCCTCTTGGTACCCCAATGTCAAAGCTGCCAGGCTCGACAGAATATCTTCATCCGAGGAATCAATCTCATAGACGGCGACACGGTATGTTCGAAACCCGTCTGTCTTTGTTTGTTCCCACTCGTAAGGCTGATCAAAGACGCCCAGCCTGCGCACATATACCCGCCGGTCAGAGTCAGAGCGGGATTTCGGATCCAAGGCCAACTGAAGCAGAAGTTCGATCACATGAGGCGGACTGAGGATGGATTTGACATCGTCTATAAACATACCCGTGAAGATATGTGCGCGCTCTTCATGAAAGTATGGTTCCAGATGGGTGGGTTGTGTTAACTCGCCCCTGTGAGAAACGTACAGTTCGAGAGGAGAAAAGCCATTAGGCGTAGCAGACTCCGGTGCCATCTCCATCCAGTCGGCAAGAGTTCCCGCTTGGTCAAATATCTTGCTCGCCAGGAAGCCCCACACAAAGTCCACAGTTTCAAAGATGTCCAGCTTCTCTTCGAGGGAACGTTGTGGGTTGTTGGACCATCGATTGTAGAGTTTCCTTTCCCACCGTCTGAAATCTCTCTCCGTTTCATGCTTGGAGACCCGCATCACCCAGGTCAACTCCTCGGCGACCCAATGGGCCGTCAGAGCACGGTAAAATCGCTCGTAGGCCCGCTGCTTCTCTTGCAGCGAGAGTTGCGCAAAGGAATCGCACATACCTTTAGTAGATGGTCTGGTTTCATTTTCACCGCCGGTTTCTGGAAAACAGTCCCGCGCTCGCTGCGCCAAGGAATCGCAAATGTCTGTAGTACATGGTCTGGCGGTTTCATTTTCATCGTCGGTTTCTGGAGAACAGTCCCGTGATGCCGCCCATTCGGACAGATACGACGAGCGAACTGTCATTTCGCAGTAGAGCTCAAACAATACCTTCATCGCATGCCATCTGGTGACGATCTCCGCCACAACCAGCGGTGACGATAGGATATCTTTCGACGGTTCATAAAACGACTGGACCATGTCCGTGTCCGGTCGGCGGGACATTGGTAGCCGCGCTTGTGTAGCGTAGATTTCTGTGCATTCTGCACGGAACTGCGTCAGATGCGAAAGCTGGATGTCGTATTTGTGATACTCTGACCGTTGCTATGAAGAGTCAATCATTTACTCGAGACCTGGCTTTATGAAACTCGAGCCTACAATAATCGACTTCATGATGATATGCCGATGACCTGGACGATCTAGGATACGGTACAGCTGGCGACAGACACGTCCCAGATGGAGCGCATCGTCGATGTTATCCAACAATTGGAATATGTGGAGGGCGACCTCCGCCGGAAGACTCTGTAGGCTCATCGTTTCCTGATTTTTCAAGGTTGACGACGGAATATCAAGGCGGACGGAGCGATCAGGGGAACAAAATTGTTGATGGTCTAGCGATAAGATAAGGTGTGGGCCGATAAGGTGATAAGCTGAAATCACGTGATGCCAGGTCTCAATGGTTAATATACGAGAGGTATTGTTGGAATAAAATACCATGGATATGAGACCCTTAGCCTGATGGGGACCATGTCCGGACACCCTTTTGGCCTAGTGGTACGGAGTATTATATTTCTATATATATGCCGATCAATCTGTTGATGTGTCCGTTCTGTTGGAAATGTCTCCTGCTTTTTTTATGGTCTCGGATGGGTGTACGACGCGTCGGAGGAAGGGAAATAAAAAGAAGCGCGAAAAGATCAGAAATTCATGCCAAAGCTGTGACTTAAATTGGTCCTGTGAGAGCACACTACACTGACAATCCCACAGTTACTGAGGCGCCTGAGGAAGCGATCAGCAGCTCATTGCCGAATGATTTGATACTACTCACTCTATATTTTGTGTCGCCTCGCAATCGAGCACATACGACCATCTTCCCGTCTGCTCAGCCGTACTTACGCCACATGTAGAATGTGGTCAATCTTCTAAAAGCCCTTTTGCCTCTAAAGCAGCAGCATAATGCTTGTAGTATGAGTGCTGGTGATGGGGGTGAGGACTCTAGGGGGCCCTATCACCCCTGGTGATGATGGCTTATTAGTGGTGATGAGGGCTCCAGGGGGTGACGAAGGCTAACTCAGCAGCTGACTGTAGAAGAAACTAGTGATTTAGCTGCTTTTAATGGGCTCTGCACCCTGAAGGGTAAAAAGATGTACTTGATTATTACTAAATCTATACAACTTTAATCTTCACAGCTTCCCCCTCCGTGATTGCATGTGACATAATATAACCATGGCTTCTGTTATGTATCCCTGCTGTATTGACCCTGCTACCACTACTACTACTGCAGCCAGAGATGGTTGTCTGGACACACTTTTTGGCTGAGTGGTTCTATATGGCAGCTTCTAAAGATGCCAAGTTATAAAAAATACTAGAGGAGTACCTGAGACTTGCAGAGTCACATGGCTGTACTCTTGAATATTAAAGTAACTAAGTAAGCAAGGAAAGAAAGAAAATATCATAAGTTTCCTAAAGCTAGCACATTTCGCCTTCTATCTAGGAGGGTTATCCGCCATCACATTGCCTTATAATCTTATTTCCCTTCCGCAGCCGCGGCCTTCGCCTTATCATCAATGGTCTTGGCAATAGCCGGACGAGCCTTGATACGGTTCAACCAGGAATTAACATGCGGGAAGTTCTTCTCGAGATCCATCTCCTTCGCCCAGAAGAGCGCAGCCACCTCGAACCACGGCACAAAAGCAGCATCGACATAGCTGAACTTGCCGCCAACGAGGTACTCCCTGTTCTGGAGCGATCGGTTGAGCACGCCCGAGACACGCAGGATCTCGTTAACATAGCGCTCGACCGCACTGGGCACCTTCTCGGGGTGGTAGACCGTAAACCAGGTGGCCTGCCCAAAGTACGGTCCCTGGCCAGACACCTGGTAGTGTAGCCACTGCTTGCTTTCGTAGTACTCCTTCGAGCCGGCGGTGAAGCTGATGGTGTTTTGCTTGTCGTATGTATCCACCAGGTACTCGAGGATGGCGCCGGATTCCCAGAGGGTGATGCCGGTGTTTGGATCCTCGAGGGCGGGAACACGACCGTTGGGATTGATAGACTCGTAGGGTTCCTTCTTTAGGTCGCTGAGATCGACCAGCTTGGGCTCGTAGGGAACCTTGAGCTCTTCCAGGATCATGAGGACCTTCCAGGGGTTGGGCGTGCCGGCGTGGCCCCGGAGGGTCCAGAGAGTGAGGGCTTTGAGAGACATGATGAGTGAATGTATGGTTGATTCAGATTGATTGGGAGAAGAGAGTTTGATATAAAGGCTACACGGATCGAGGGTCGGTCTACTTAAAGGTACCGGTATACTTATACTCCAATGGCGGGAACATCAGGACATGAATTATTCAGCTCGGCACCTGGGAAGACCGAACGCTTGGTAAGCTGGATAGTTAATTCTACTCTTGTGATTTTTCATCAGTGTTTATTAGGCCTTAGTTATCAACAAAAACCACGGACTATGCAGCCAAACTGGACCTTGGGACGTTGATTGGTCCGTGGTCATTCAATACAAACAGCACAAACAATGATGCAAACAAACTTGCATGGAGTGGGAGGATTAATAATCATGGAACCCTTGACTTTCAATGCAGTGTAACTTGATGCAGTGGCTGTATTTGATATATTGGTGCTGTAGCATGTGTAAGATGGCTGTAGGTATTATCTAGGTACTGTGTGGGTCACGACTCACAACCCAGTCATGTAGATACAGGTACAGGTTCTAAACCTAACGATAAGTAGGGCGAGCCAGGGTGACAGAACAATACCATCAATAAAAGGCATTCATGACAGACCTTGAGAAGTTGAGACTTATTTGCTACCAACGAAATATCTCATCGGCATTCGTCAAACGATTCGGGGCGGCGACAATCCTGCCCGTGATATTCATAATCAACAGAAGCGGGCCTCGTTCAGAACTAGCTGTGTGATCCTTTGCTTCGATAGCTTTCTTTGCTAATTTTCTGGATATGTCAGCCGACGCACTCTCACTTGCAGGGAAGACTGCTTTGGTCACAGGTTGTGGCAGAGAGACCTGCATCGGTGCCGCTATTGCCAGAGCTTTGGCCCGGAACGGCGCGTCTGTAGCAATTCATTATGTGTCGGAAGGCTCCAAAGCGCGGGCTAAGAAGGTAGCAATTGACATCAATAAAGAGTTTGCGAGCTCTAGGGATGCAGAGGCGAGATAGAGAGAGCATGACAGGATGGGTGGGAACATAGGCTGCAATGGCTCTAACCATCTGCTAGCTTCCAACTTCCAAGGCTGATAACTATATCAAATATCCCGCGTAGGCTTAGACATTAGATACAATCTTGTCTTCAGCAATCCCAGAAACCCCGCCAAGCACTTTACCCCTAATAGTCTCCTCGAGACGTTCTTTGCTCAACGCTTCAACCCCCAACCACTCATTGTCCGTCTCTTGAAATCCCGTCCGATAACTAGAATCCCACACTACTCCCGCCATCAGCGTCGACACTGCCGTCATAGTATACTCGCCCCTCTTCAGCATATCCAAGCCTTCTTCAAATTTGACGCGGGCGTCCTTCTTGCTCACTACCCAGGACCCTGGGTCTGAAGAATATTCCTTTGCAATCTCCAGCACCTCGTTCTGCGTAACCAGCATACCATGGACCTGCACACAGTGCCCAACAACACGCTCCGGCTGTTTCAGCACTCCAGAAATAGCCCTCGCCACGGTCCCAAAGTCCGAGATACTAAAAGGGACATTACCCCCGTTCACGATATCAACCCGGCGGTGCGCCACGTCGATCATAAATGGCAGGTCGAACACGTATTCCAAGAACCCGCCGCAAGCGACAATCGTCCATGAGATCTCGTCGGATCTCGCTCGGAGGTACTTTTCGATTTCCAAGACATCGGTATACGGTGGCAGCAGCCGCACTGCGGGATTCCTCAGGCTCATGGCGTAGTCCGCTGGGATGAAGTGTTTTACGCCGGTGGCGATCGCCGCGTCGATGAGGGGCTTCTGGGTAGCGACTGCGACACCGGCCACAGTCGAAACTACGGCCTCGTGGTCCCTGAGTGCGGCTTGTAGGGAGTCTTGCGATGTATAGTCTACCTCACGGACTTGGACGCCGTCTGGAATATTCCTGAGCGACGGTGCTGATCGTGTTAGGACTGTTACCTCGAAGGCGGCTTTGAGGAGTTCGTCGAGAAGAACAGAGCCGAGTCGGCCTTTCTATGTAAGCATGTAAGCGGGGGCATTTAACTTGTCAGCCTAGCCAAGCCGAAGCAGCGCAGGTGACACTAGTATGCACTTACACCGGCCAGTGCCACCTTGGAGATGGCCATATTCTGTATTCTGCTTTCCAGCGAAGCCTGGGACTGGCTGTAATATAGGAAGACCTACAGTAATGAACTTCAGTCAAGTGAGGGAACTTATTAAGTTGAAGCCCCTCACTAGTGGAACATCACTTATTCCTGCCTGCCCTAGCTTTACAGTGCGCAAGTAATATTTTCCTTAGTGGTTACAGATCAGTTAGCGCTTATGTACTCTTGAAACAGCCAAGTTAGATTGGTTGAATATCATTAACAGTATAAGTGAGCACTAGCATGTATGGAGTACTTGGGGAACAGCCACAGGAGATTAATCAGCCCATGTAGGTAACTTAACTTACCCGAACTAATTAACCAACCTAATGCACGTGTCTTCGACATATCTTCGGTGTGCGTCTCTATCGGCCTCTGAATGCTCAAGTAGGAAATTCTGCCCTAGAGGCGCGAAGAGTCCTGGCAAAATGTGAGCAGTGCAGGGGTGGGCTTGGTGATCACATACAGCCTGACGAGAACAAAGACTCGGCTGTCCAAGTTGGAATCCTTACATGCTGCGGTAGACGAGCAGAAAAAAGGGTCGAATGGGTGGCGGATCCTCTATGCCACTGACATGCAAAGGTAGAGGGAACAACCGCGGGGCCCAGAACATTGATCTTCCAGGTCTGATGACGGTGTTCATATTTCCTCGACCTGATTGACTGGTCAGCTGATCAGAAGGGCCAACAAATCCTGTCAATACAGGCAGTACAATAGCGAGGCTACTGGTTGTACTTTTCCGTTCTCAAAAGATAATCCCAGCTTTTCTGAATCTCTCAAATGCGTCCTGCCAGCCCTCAACGGGGTCTCTTTGCTCCGTAAATCCTACGCCCCGCAGCCTCTCCGAGCTCAAATGTCGATCGAAAGACAGCCACCATCCTACGGAATCCAACTGGGCACTTCCAGCGCCTACACCACACGTCATTCCTTTCGGTAGCCCATTCTCCGTGAACAAGTGACGAAACTTGGTCACATATTCTCCCGGCTTCAGAGCGTCACCAGCTTGCGAAGGTCCTACACCCTTGAGCCCGAACCAGCTGGCGATGGCAGGCCATAACTCGGCAAAGCTCACGGGGCGGTCATTATCCATCATGTTGATGATTTTCTGGCCGCATTGGTCGGGGTTGAAGGCTGCGTGGATGGCAATTCGGCCGAGAATCTTCTCGGACACCGGCGTTAGGAGAGATCGATATCCTGCTTCGTTTCCGGGGAAGGGCACTTCCACCTCATCCCTATTTGGACCGGCTGTATCATTCGGTCGAATTCCATGGTTGTAAGCGTATAGAGAAAGATATTGCGCCCAGTGGAGCGTCAGAGAAAAGGCAGAGCCATTCGGGGTAAACCCGACGACTGCGTCAGGACAGACCTCGGTCCAAGTCCAACTGCGTCCTTCGCTGGACTCTGTGAGGATTTTTCGGAACCAGGGGTATGCAACTGTCCTGGCATAGTCGTCTGGAAGGTTGTCGGCCATGGATTCCACAAGAGGTGGTTGGAATATGCCGCCTGGTATATAGATACCGTAGCCCTGAAAGTGTTATCAAGGCGGCACTGAACATCGTGCAGGTGTGCTTACTCTGCTGCCACCAGAATAGACAAACGTTTGTAGGTTTGGTGCTACCATGTTGAGGGCATCCGTGAGTCTCTGCATCATGCCGCAGTTTTGGGCGCACTCTTTGACAGGATCCTCGTTGAGGGAAGCGAACACTGTCAACGGTCAGGGACGAACAACAACGGACACACATATCGCGAGCAGATACCAAAGTAAAACACATGGGTTATCTGCTCCACTCCATTGACTTTCTCCTTCAATTGCTTTGCCAGGTCATCTCCCGACCCTTGTAGGAGATCAATACCCGAGACAATCTGTAGCTGCGGTCTATCTGGACCCGGAGACGGCCAGTGGAGTTCAGCTTCTGGCACAGAACGATTGAGCACGGCTGTGACTCGGGAAAATGAGCCGGAAGTGGGGTAGCCGGAGAGAAGTTGATTCACGGCGGACCAGCCCAGTAATCCGGCTGCCCCGAAAACAATTGCATGATTGAAGTCTTGCGCCATTGGGTTGTGATGGATTCATGGACCTGCGTCAGTTTGGGTCTTAGGAGTTGGGATAGGAGCAGATGCTCTTTTATGTTGCTTCGGATAGATTGATAACTTCGAGTCATGATGAGTCATGATGAGTGAGTTGTTATATTTTGACCGCCAAGCATGATGCGTTCTAGTGACTTCTCCAGTGCCAATGTAACTGAGCCTTCTCTCCGGCACTCCCTCTAGTCTCTCCTTGGGAAACTGCGGCACCGCCTCGTTTCGTACGCATATGATGTCGGTATAGTGTCGACGCGGCGATACCTTGGGCTGCGCCGACGAACTAACCAGTGTACTGGCAGTACTTAACGAGGTTGTTTCGGTGGCATGAAATCTATTGTCACTCTAGATGCTTAGGCACGTGAATAAGGCAAGCTCAAAAATAAATTGATTGTCCTATGTAGACACAAAATAGTCTATACTAGTGCTAATGAGTCGGCTAAAGCCCGGTAGGACCAAGCTCAGTGCCATTCTTGAGAACCACAGGGTTACTCGAGTACATGACACCAACCATGCGTGCCCACTTGTCCTTGCTGGGGTTTCTCCAACTGTGAGCGGTAGCGCGCTGGATGACCATGTCACCCGGCTTCTGGATGCGCGTCTCGCCAGATTCGAGCGTCAGTTCGATCTCGCCGGCGACCTGGATAACAACATCGAAGCTGATGGTGCGGTGGAAAGGACTGCCTTTACCAGGAGGGGTATCGATGTACCACACCATGCCACGGCCGTCGGGGAGGGTGACGGGAGGCACGCTGGCATTCTCCAGGTACTCAATGTAGTTGGTGAGATCGGTGCCATCGAGGGTCTTGTCGGTGATGTAGCCCAGACGGAACAAGGAACCTCCGAGATTCTGCTTGACCGCAAGACTTTCGTCCAGTGTCGTATTGAACTGCGAGATGCCGGTCTCGAGATCGGTGTCGGTAATGATACGCTGCGGGTTGGGAAGCGGCTCCGGAGTCGACATGGCTGCAATGCAACTGACTGCAAGGGAGGCAAATGGAATTAGTCGTTTGACGCTGGATATTGTCTCATGCGTGTCTTGGAACTGACCTTCCGTCGTGGTTTTGTCCCAGGACTGTAAGCCAGATTCAGTAAGGGGGAATGAGTCGAAACAGTCAGGGGCCGAAATGAAAAGTGAGCAAGGCTCAAGAGAGAAGCGCAACAAGAACAAGCTCGTCTGACATGGAAATAAAAGGCATTACCAAAGGCTCAAAGGATGAGAGTCCCCAATTAACAACCAACGCCCGCTGTCGAAAAGGCTCACAAAGACTCATGCTTGAGCCAATCAAAAACTAGCCACGGGTGGTTTTCATCAGATCCGGTTTGTATCCTGGTCCCATGGATATCAGGCGTCTCGATGTGAGCGTTGATTGGTTCCAATCAGCAGTTCTCGGCTGGAATGAGCAGTCCATTTGTCAGCTACTTGTCGGTCTCCTGGGATGCAATCATTAATGTGCTTTGCTGGATTGTCAAAGACGAAGAGCTTCGTGTAACAGACGGACCGTTCAAAACCCTGACGCTGCCTGAAAAGCAGCCGCTTCTCGGGGAAAGCCATGTACAGACGCTGAACAACGTCTCCACGACCCTATGGGTCATAAGGATCCAAAAGCGCAGCCAGTGCAGGAGCGTTAAGGTGAGATGCCCTCAACGGTGGTGTCAAGACCGGTAATGAGAAAGAAGACCATGGTGTCCAAGCTGAAGCCGCGTTTCTTTTCCCGTGTGATGATAAGCTGCCTTCTGGGTCTATGAGGGTAGGGCAGCTAATAGCTCCAATAATGTGATCTACCTGCAGTAGTTATTTCAAGCAATGCCCTAGGAAGCGCCGGCTTCTTGGCGTCGCGCCCCAACTGGAAAATATATCCCAGCCTCGGCCAACGCCAGACATGCTCCGTATTAGTCCTTTTCTGACTGAACGACTCGGGGCTCTACCAACCAAGGTAGAGTGACATCGGCGCACTAGCGTGACTCTGCCAGATTGAGTAGCAGCCAGACTTACGTGTGTATCAGCCGCGGGGTCAAGATCCAGGTATCATGCTTCCCGTCTAGCCCAGATTGAGCATCGAGTCGGGATGGGCTAGGCCTAAAACAGATCCCGATGCCAGACTACTGCAGTAGTAAAAGGCTATTAATCTATATAAAGCGCTGTTAAAGGCAAATTTGAAATTGGAAAATTTACGTCCTTCAACCCATCACTATCTACCTAGACCGGAGAGACAAGACACTATGGCAGCTATCAATACAATTTCACCTTCAGCACGACCTCGTGTCCGGGAGCTTCTGCCAAAACTCTACCTCGGTCGTCACCGGCCTGGAACCAAAAACTCCCTCACTGATGTTCCGGGTGTTCTAGTTCATACCGAGTCAATCAAGCGCCCCTCTACGACAACCAGCCATGCGGTCAACACAGGTGTAACCACGATTCTACCCCGCCGGGATTGGTTTAACTCCGGCTGTTACGCAGGGTACTTTCGCTTTAATGGAAGTGGCGAAATGACTGGCTCACACTGGTTGGATGAGACTGGTCTACTGAACTCCCCGATCATTCTCACTAACTCGTTCTCGGTCGGTGCATGCTACACCGGGGTTTACGAGTATGCTGTTCGGGAGTATAAGGACAAGGAAACCGGCTTGGTGGACTGGTTCCTGCTCCCGGTCGTGGCGGAAACGTGCGATCTGTTCCTCAGCGACATTGGTGCTATGGCAGTTACATCGGATATGGTTGTTCGAGGAATTGACCAGGCCAGCGCCGACCCCGTGAAAGAAGGTAACACGGGTGGGGGAACCGGCATGATGTGCCAAGGCTTCAAAGGCGGCACTGGGAGTGCCAGTCGTGTTATTGACGGTGTGGCTTTCGGCGCTGAGACAAGCTATACTGTTGCTGCTTTGGTCCAGGCGAACTACGGCGCGAAGAGAGACCTCCGCTTCGGTGGGGCTCCTGTTGGGCTACTGTTCGAGAAAGAAGACGGTGCGGCTGCCGCAGCAGCAGCCAAAAAGGGCGATGCAACAAAGGCCAAGGATGGAAGTATCATCGTGGTGATCGCAACGGATGCGCCGCTTCATCCGACCCAGCTCCAGCGCTTGGCCAAACGAGCGACTGTTGGGCTGTCACGCGTGGGAGGATGGGGCTCAAATAGCTCGGGGGATATTTTTATCGCCTTCAGCACGGCCGAACAGATTCCACGAGCTCCGGATTTCAGCTGGAAGCCAACAGTTGAGCAGAAGGTATCTGTGGTGCAGGATGTGACGATTAACGCCTTATTCGAAGGTGCAGCTGACGCCACGGAGGAAGCGATCTACAATGCATTAGTAGGCGCCGAAGACATGGAAGGCCCTCGGGGAAAGATAGTCAAAGCGCTGGATCATGAGAAGTTGAAAACCATCATGGAAAAATATTTGTAGATGCATAGTATAGCAAGGGAATAGACACTGGTAGGGGTAAGCACTGACATATATATCCTGTTGTATATTCTTAATTATCTTTTCCTTTTCGCTCCATGTGGCAAGGACCTCTGCGTGGAGATCCCTGCTTGAATCTGATTTTGTTCCGGAGACTCGCCCAAAGTTTGGGTTGCGTCCCAGGCAGTATTTCCCGGAGACCGACCGATTCTAGGAACAGACATGACAGTTCGTAGTCTATAGTCGCCGTTGAACCGTTCGGCAGCGTGGAGAAATGCAGCGTAGGAGGTTGTGTGGCCCTGTCACATTGGAGATGGACGTAGTTTGTGCGGCGCGGTTCTCCGTTCATAGGAGCGGTTCATGTACTTGGGGGAATAGTGCTGATCCAGCAGAGTCGAGGAACATTGCATTCCCTGCTGTTGAGATTGCGCAGAGGACAGGGTACCAGTTGGATGAGTTTGCAACAGTAGAAAGAAGGTGCAGGTACTCGCGGAGGCCAATTGTTCCATGAGAGCTCGTCGGGCAGGTAGTTCCTGCTCCAGATCTGGGCTGGAGTCCTACGATTCCTGTCTACACTGACGTGGACGATGGCAGGGCGTTGATCCAAACCGGGGTAGACAACAGATCTGTGCAGGACGGTCTCCTCTTACTCTGAAGCTAGTGCTAAAATGCAAGAGTCTTTTTGTTTAGTTCTTGGTCTCTATTATCTATCGTGATATAGATAAGTCGGTGCTTGGATGTTCTCCCTCCTACATCATGCCTACCCACTCCATTTTCCTGTGAGTGGACAGGCGCAGCCACTCCTGATATCTTTAGTTAAGTAACCAAAGAATATTGAGAAAATAGCCTGCTCATACATCCAGAGAAGAGTAGCAGCAGTGCATGCATGGGGTGATGCGAATGAGATGCGTTTGCGCAGGTCTGTCACAGACTGTAAATGCATGGCAATGGGCTGCGGACGTATTGCGTCAAGGTGCCCCTGCTCTTCACGACAGGACGCCTTGAAGTACAAGCGCAAATAGCATGCGCAGCAGTTCTGCGATAGATGTATGATATTGCTGGTCAAGGGCGAGTCGATTGCAAGAGGCAGACCAATAGGAGACGCAATGCTCGTGACGATCCTGCTCGGGTACGAATCGCTCACCTAGCCGATTCGTTGCTTCCGCCTCACCCACACCTCCTTGTCGGTAGCCTCGGAATCCCCGTCAGTCGACGCGGGAATATCACGCAGCTGCACCTCCCAAACCTTGAGCTTGTAGTTGCCACGGTCCGACTGCCCAGAGAAGAGGTCAAAGGACCAGCCGTGCTTGGGGCAGGTGATACCGGCGCTGAGCACGACGCCAAAGTCTTCAATGTCAAAGAGGCTCCCCTGTGACAGTGGGAACGACGAGTGAGGGCATTGCTGGAAGGGTTAGCTTGATTCTGCGTACCTGTCTCCGAGTCACTCACGTGATCAATGGCATGAAACTTTCCCTTATACTTAAACACAAGGACTTGGTCCTTCAAGTCGCCGGGAGGATCGATATCCGCTTCGATTGGACACTCGGCCTGAGACCCGTTTGTCGTGGAGCTCGGGATCCGGAAGGCTTTGCATTTCGCTGTAATCCGACGGCCATCATAGTCGATGTCGAGTTCCGGAAACGCCGATGCGAGGCCTACCCTATGCCAAGCTCCGTCTACTCGAGACGGAGCTCTGAAGGGGTTCATCGCTGGTGTGAGGAAACCTGGGTGTTTCTCGCAACGGGTGGATTCGGCATCGGGAGATGACTCCCTGTAGCACGTGACCCCCCAGCACGGAGCAGAAAGATTCGTGTGACACGTGACAATTTAGATATCCGGTGAGATGAGGAGAACAAAGTTCAACGAAGGCATCTTGTCTCGGCGTACGAAACAATCCGCGGCTGACCTCTATGTCGGCAAGACGCAGATTCTTGCCCTATATGAGAAACGGAATCCGGAATGAATACTGTTGTATCCTTCTCTTCCGAATGAATGTTGCAGGACGCTCAGGACGCAACAGGTTGCTACGCTCTCGTCCCTGCTGGCCGTCACGAAGTTGTTAGCGAGTAATGTCGTTTCTCGTCCACGCTAGTATCGTGTTCCATGATGATTGTTCTCGATTAGCTGTGAGATAGCCGTTGAAGCCGTAGTCGCGCAACCAGACGTGGTCGTAGCAGACAACCGCCGTGTTGTAGATCCGAGAACGGTCCCATTGGTGACTTCCTCTACTGGTTGCCGTAGACAGGGCGAGATTTTGAGCTCTTTTACATGGAGCTAGGAAATGAGAGGATACACCACTGCTCGAAAGTCGAAGGTCGAAGGTCGAAGGTCCCAGATCTACTATTCCCTTGTTTTTGTCGTGGCCTGTGAGAGGCAGGGGCACAGTACACTGCGGTCACGATTGGGATCTTGATAGTCATTGAACATAGTAAAAGTGGAGCAAAGTCAATTCATCTATCTCTATCCGACACTACCATTGCGAGAACAAGACTTATCCTAACACGGAAGGAAGGATGGGTCTGATGGAAATGAATGGTCTTCTACTTGCCTAATTACCTCATTCTCAGCGGTCCATAAACCACGGATGTTCCAACGCCTGACGCGCTGTGAGTCGTTTGGTGGGATCCAGGTTTGTCAATCCCCGAATAAGGTCTTTGAATACAGGATCGACAACCTCTGGCCACTCAGAGAACGGTTTGTATGGGATGTCCTCGTCAGTCCTCCCGTCCCAAAGCATCTTTAAAATTTGGCAATTAACTTCCTCCTCCTGGAGGTGTCTCAAGAGACCGTTAACACCGTCATGATCGCCAAAATACGAAACCTGGCGTTGTAAGCGAATAATAGCTGGGAATACACCGTGCTTTTGATGCATCCGGAAATCATCATCAGGGCCAAGTATGACGTGTCCAAGTACAGCATAGATACACTAATATGATTTATCAGTACACCGTACCAACAGCAGAAGTTAAGTACTTACAACAATCCCAAATGAGAAGATGTCAGTCGGTTTGTTCAGTTCACCCTTGAAATGCGCCTCGGGACTGCGCCAGTTGTCGTTTCCAGCGAGCATACCCTTAATGCACCGGGGCTTGGGAAGGTATGCCGCATTTTCAAAGTCAATGATCTGAACGTCTTCAATGATCCGTTCATGCCCATCTTGACGGCAGTCAACTAGGAAATTGTCTGGCTTGATATCTAGCATCATTAGCTGCCAAGTTGTGAATGTGCTAGGGCAATTACCGAGATGGACGACATGTCTTTCATGCAACTCAGCAATGCCTAGCAGACAACTCTTTAAAATCTGCTTCCGAGCTTGCATTGGAATGCCTTCTCGGACGAGGCGTAAGAAGTCATCTGTCAAGTATCTATACACCAATATCCGGTGATCTGGAATAGTGTCACATGGGAGTCGAATGTAACGACTTTCACGGAGCTGGGGGTTTATCTTCTCCATGAAGTTCGTATAAATGTCCTTTGGTATGTCTTTCAGGACAAATTTATCATGCCCGGATCTAGAAGTCATTAGTTCGTTATCGAAATAACTCTAACTGCTTGATGTTCCAACCTCGCCAACCCGACACGTCCTACGTGTGGTCTTTCTTGGAGCAACGCTTCAAACTGATAGCGTCGACCAGTAGTCACAATGAATTCGCAAGGTGCAGAAGCCATCAGATCAATGGTCCTGCGGAACATGCTAATGTTGTACTCGTAGCATCTAATCCTTCTTTAGGAGTCCTCCAGCAGACCGATACCAATAAGGCATACCCTTGGAATTCCGAAGTTGGACCTCTAGCGATAGTGATAACACGCAGATGTTAATATGAGGTCGAGATTACTTGAGATTTACTTGGTTCGTTCCTTGAAACCGGCGGTCGAGCTTATCTGCAACCAAGGTAAACAACCAAGGTAGAAAGGTATGCCTAGGCCACTAAATCTCCTGACAACCAGTAATAAGGTGGAGTGATCTACAAGAGTAGTAGCATGATTATCTCAATTAACTGGATTGAACTCTTTATATAAAGAGTCCGTAGGTTACGGAATCCCTTACAGACTGATAGCTTCTGCGCTCATAATCCATTAGAGCACATGACATATTAAGGGATCGGCCAACATCTCTCACGCCCAGATCCTCTATTCCTCCTCTATCCCTGGTGGTTCGAAGCGAGCAATGGAGAACCACAGAGGGTTCACAAAACGGCACAACGAAGCTTATTCATCAAGATCAAGCTTAGCACGACCCTCCACGTTCCATAGGCACAGTAAGAGGTGTATGCGCTTTTTACCGGTTCGCCAGTCAGAGTTGGCGAATCGATTCGATGTGCTTGAGAATCTCATGCGACCACCTGGCATGCAGCTGCAGGTGTACGAAGGACTGCCTTTTCATGGCAAGTGGAAAGATGGCCACAGGATGATTGTTCTGCGAAGATGTCTTCGGAGAATTGAGGATCTTCAGTTCCAGGCCAAATTGAAAAGTAACGAACTTGAAGAACTAAAGGGATTTGTTGGATAGGACTAAACTATCTCCAAGTATGGTTGGACTCGTGGCGACTTACGGAGGTAGTCTCGTTCGAGTTCCGATCCCCGGGTCAGGAGATATAGCCGTCCATATGATATCGAATCAAGCGTTTCATTGCCTTTTGGTTTCACTCTGTGACGTATTGCTCAGAGCTCACAATTTGCCCCATCCTACACTATTTCAGCGCAGTCTTTCCGTTTCCGCGCTCTGCAAGTCCTGTATTAGTAGCTGGACAATCTATCTGATCCTATAACATGACTGTGTGCAGTCCGTAGCGCACACTCTTGTTCAGAAAAGGCCGTGGAACAACGAATTAGATTAAACTAGCTCATATATTGATACAAAATAGTAGATGCTTGGAATTCAGTGGGATGTAGCATGGTGGCTGGGAAGTATTAGTACTTTGATCCTCCATGGTATGAAAGCTCCATATACGAGTTTCGTATGTACGAAAAGCCACACAAGGACATAAGCCTCCTACTCCTGGCTAATGGTAACAGGAACCTTGCCCATGATACCAGATTCGCTCCACTTTCCAATATTGATATTGTATCGTGGGTCCTGATCACGCATCGTGAACATATTTTGCTTGCCGGGCTCCATGGGAGCATTCCATGCTAGGGTGCAGATTCTAGCATCCGTTACATCGTCGATGAGGTCGATTGTGCCTTGCAGCCCCTTGAAGCCTTTTTCTTCGCCACAGGAATAGACATGTCGCAAGCCGCCGCCATGGCGGATGATCATGTCTTCAATGTCGTCGGTGGTTAGGGTGTCGTTTTGATCACCCTCCCGATAGAACTCGCCGCTAAGCGATGTCAGACAACTGCGAGTCAATACAGGCAGATTCGGAAGTAATACCTGTCTATATGAGCATTTTCGATTCGAATGTCATACTTCAGGTCATCTTTGATTTCAATGTCGACGTATTGTTGTCCTGCTGGTGGTGCCATGTCGATTTTGGTAGGTAGATCGTGGTTGACGAAGTGTTTCAAATAGTCAATTTACAATTATATAGGGATCTCACAGGCTCAAAAGAGAATTGATGATGTTCTGCAGGGAACGAGCACTATATACTGATTCGATGGATGGAGTCGATGACGGAGGCCCTTTTCTGATTCTATGGTACAGTGCGGGGTTCGCTCCGCAAAGAGTGTCCAATATCGTCTTTTATGAACAGAATGAATTATGATTGTTGGATGCTGCCACTTCTTGTTACAATACCAGACAGCTAAACTCTCAGATGCATTGGTGGCACTTGCGCTGAAAATATTCAGTACCACCTGGTATGCGTCATAGTTATGCTGATGTGACACTCCGCAGAGGACCGCCATTTCGTAGATCATTGACAGTTATGGAATTGTAACAGAAGTCTTCGATAAACGAGACTTTGTTTGGATCTGTGAAAGAACACCATCCCAAGCAAGCTCTCTATATATACCGTATGGACTCGTGGCGCTTGACCTTGTTTAGAGTTCCGTCGTTGAATCAACAGCGAGGATTTCAACCCTACATAAGCCACCATCGCTTGGTCGGCTACCTGAAACGCTTGATACAAGCAGGAACTGCAGTCCTAAACATCTATTGAATGCGATATCGACAATCCCGTCTCCTCTGCGGTGAAACCTCATGAGACACGTGACCGCCGTCGACACTGGGGGATTCTCTTATCGCCGACTAGTCTCTTTATGGACTTCGATGACGAGGTGTTCGAAACGAGATGCGGCAAAGATGGGTGTCATTGTCAGCGATGGGCTTTCCAGTTCAGTCACTACTTGCACATCCTTCGTAGATATGGCGACCTGGATGGCTCCCAGAAGAACGGGAAGACTGGCCACGGGTATGGTGGATAATGGAATGTCGAATATACTGGACCCGACGATGCTCGCCCTGCTTAACTTTGAAAGGTAAAGGTGACTGTCGGACACCTGGCATATGCAGAGTGAAGAATCGAGGACAATGGTCGGTACTGCCGTAAGGATGAAAATCTTCTCTAAAGGTGGCACTGAGGCTGTAAGGTCTTTCGCTTCATAATGAGTAGCAGGTAAAGAAGTATTGTCTCGACTTTGCAGAACCATGCTGTGAGTGCGAGCCTGTCATCTTCTCGAGTGGGCCCAGGTTGCCTTCTTATCCTATTCCTCGCGCTGATCAAAGGTCTAGGCCTTCATACAGAGACAGTAAGCTTATCTTTTCCCTTGCTCTAGTGGGCCAGTTATGTCCCACTCAGTGCTCCACTTCTGAGCTATGGGTCATGGTGTTACACATTCTTCTGAGGATGGCTCGATTCCTTAATGAATATGCCATTTTGGAGCGAGATTGTATCAACTGCAACCCTAGTAGCAGGGAAGGGGTCGGACGCGGAATGTGGCATACGTTGAGAGGTGGAACCGTATAAGACAGTTCTCTATTACACCACCGAGTCGACTATTGGTCGCCTGTTTGACTCCTTGCATAGAGCTAAATACACTGGATTGATTGGAGAAGACGATCTTTGGTTGACGTCTTGAGTCGAGTCAGATTTGAGCCTGGGGGAGACTGGGGTAACATCAGAGCATATTCGGTCCACTGGGATATATAGCTAGCTCCAGATTCTGTAAGAACCGAGATGGTTATGCTTCAACTAGGGGCGACCTAACAGAGCTTACTTTCGACTTCTTCAGTGGTCGTCATGGCATATAACCTTCTGCTACAGTCAATGACAGTTGTTTAATGGCTGCCGCGCAAATTATGGTGCTATGCGTCTTGTGACAGTATGAAGCTGGCCCGACCAACAAAGGCATTGTTGCGTTTCGTCATATTTCGGCATTCTAAAGCGAGATCGACACATGACCTTTTTACTTCGTCAAAGTATGAGAAGGTTGCTGGTAATAAAAGAATGCAGGCCAGATGTCTTCGACTAACCATGGTAGAGGTAATATACACATCTGGTTCGATATGACATCTCCGGCGGCTTTCGCCTCTGGGTCAGGCCACGTCCTCAACGGGTATATAGTACTTTTCCTCAACATTCATTGATAATCAGCCCAGATTTGACTTTCAATACTCGGCAATGTCCTTCCGTCCTTGTACAAGACAGATTCCTACATACCCAATCAATCATGTCTGCAACCAGAACATACAGTGCCTTTAGCAGAGGGTTGGCATAATCAAAGACCCCTTCTCTACCTGCCTTGGCTGACATTACATGATAAATGAGCCTAATTGCGTTCGTAATTGGAGCCGTTGTTGGGGGTACGTCTATCTACCGATACACCGTGGCGGAATATAGTGTGCCGCAGCATATCAACTTAGTTGTGAGTATATACCCGGTCCTAATACAAGGGTTCTTCAACATAAGTCAATTGCCTACCAGCAGCGGTGTTTCATGCAGCTGTTTATTGTGAGGATACGCTGACTATAGTTTCTAGATGCTACAGAAGCGACTGCTACTGCTCTCTGGGCGCGTTGCAGAACTAGAAAGACGTAGTATACGGAAATATTGATGTAATGAAAATGGGATTTGTTATGCGACTTTAATCCTTCTGTTTGTAACGTTCTTATGCTGAGATCATTTAGCCGGCAACTGGGACATTCCTACCTGAATAGGACTCTATTACCACAGCAGCAGAGCAAATAGCTCGATTCAATTTTGAATAAGTACACAATGTGTCTATACTGATTTCCTATAGACAAAGCAATATGATACATGAAGAGAAAATACTAGAAGCAGTACTCCACATAGAGCACATCAGCCATCAATCCTTCTTATGCCTGTCGTCCACATCCCTGTTATGAGTCCTTACACCTTCGGAATCATAGTCTTTATCCAGTGCGCCGCTCTCCGGGTTCGGACCCTCCCTGTAGTCCTTGAGGCTGTAGTACTTTCTCCCTTTTGAGTCGATGACTACAGGTCGAGTCGA
Source organism: Scortechinia acanthostroma (assembly GCA_011319215.2). Lineage (NCBI taxonomy): Eukaryota > Fungi > Ascomycota > Sordariomycetes > Coronophorales > Scortechiniaceae > Scortechinia > Scortechinia acanthostroma. The sequence continues at coordinate 39,897 of JAABUG020166042.1, read as the reverse complement.
CGTTGACTCTTTCTCTGAGGTCGATTGCGGAATTTTTGCGTCATTTTTTGTTGTCTCTTGGACTGGTATGTTTCGCACCTGTCCAGTACCGAACCCTCTCCGCCATTGATTACTCTGCGCGCCGATTCTGTGGGAATTCAGAGGAAGGGCCAGTCTAGCGTTGGACCGGGGGCAGGTTACCAAGGAGACGAGCCGCAGCCGACCCTTTGAAGGTATTGCACGGAACAGGCTGATATTCGGCATACTGAAGCTGCCAGTTGAGACGGGCAGGAAGACTACCGGATTTGATCATCGAAGCTGGCATTTCGCGAGAGTATATGTATGTGGGCCTGCTGTTTGGCCGGGGGTGGCAATTTCTGGGTCCGAGTGACGTAGCTAGTGACAGCCCTACCAGGGGACGGAGACTGACATTCTGCTTTTGAATCTTGGTTGAATATGCTCAAGCTCCTGTCTGTGGTTGCGGAGGAGATGTACCAGAGGACATTAATTGGCTATGTGAAATGCTGGGACAGGATCACGATCCACCTTGGGACAATAAACAACAAACCGGTGTTCAGCGAGTGGGTTAGGTCCAACATCAACCCCTGCTCCAACAAAGACTCTGACGGTTTTAATATATGCATTTCTGGCAGCTACAATGAGTGGTGCCTGGTTTGGAGACCCGCTTGCCCTCCCTGTCGTCGTCTACCCTCGAAAATGGGCAAGAGTGCGCTGTTAAATCACTACTACTCTTGTATCCAGTCTATCGCTTTGTATAAACTCCAGTGCTCACAGCATGGTACCCCTTCCTGCCTACCTTCGCCGTCAATTCACTCCTCCACTCTCTACCAATTGCCAACCTCTCCACCGTCTTTTCAAACGTATATTGTGGCTCCCATCCCAGCTCCCTTATCGCCTTGCTCGAATCATACACCCGATCAATCCTCTGAAGATGCTTCCACCCTTTCTTCTCAAACACAGCACCTAATCTCGGACACATCTCATTAAACTCCTCTGCCGGGTTGCGACTGAGCCTGTCGAGCGTGTGCGCATCATTCTTGAAGAGCGGAGGCGCGCTGATAATGTACTTTCCCCAACGAATATCCCCCGCCTTCTTCATCGCGCAGACCGCCGCCCGGACGATATCCTCAATATCGCATCTGCGATACGCAAGCTCCAAAACCTTTAGATTCTCATCGTCCATGGCCGCGCGGCGCCCCTCGTCGTCGTCCTCCTCCGGGAAAAAGCGGCTCGTACGGAGAACCAGCACCGGCATGCCACTCTGCTTCTGTATGAGCGCGCACATATCTTCTGCTGCGACTTTTGTCACGCCGTAGATGTTTTTGGGTTCGGGGACGACGGTTTCGTCGATCCATGCGGCGGGGAATCCCGGCTTGGGACTCAGTGCCATGCCGAATGTGCTGGTTGTGCTAAAGAAGATGAAGCTCTCGATCTGGGGCCTGCATTTGGCTGACTCTTCGAGGAGGACTAGCGTTCCGAGGATATTCGTTGAGATAAAGTCCTCGTTACTATGGCTGCAGATGTGTGGTTTGTGCAATGTTGCAGCGTGGAGGACATGTTTGATGGGTTGGGTCTTTAGAATGGAGGCGATCAAAGCTCGATCCGTAATTGATCCTACACGTGTGGTGGTGGAGGAGGGCAGGATATCAATGCCAAAAGGTCTGAAGCCGAGCGCAGGAAGGGAGAGCATGAGAGCAGTGCCGAGGTGGCCTGCTGAACCAGTGACAAGGACATCATATGAAGACATTTCGATGCTCGTAATGTGTCGGCCTGAGTACGTATATACAATTGCTGCAAATGCTGTGGCCTTCTGTTCACAATACACGCCGGCAGACGCAGAATTAGCAAGTTGCAGGAAGTGAACAGACCGAAATCTCGTCTAGGACTTTATTCTTAATAGTCATGTGATTGTACGTCCTATACGAGAAATTGGGTCTATGATCTATCCTACGGATCGTGAGTTCGTGACTCATACTCACTGTCGCTTCTGCTACTCATTACCTCAATCGATTTTTTTCGCTTATTAAACCCCCACTATTCCCCTAGACAGTAGCCACTCTGTTGACGCCAATATTTTCCTAGACAAAACTTTCGTATTAAAAACTTTACCAACACGTCCCAGGTGGCGCTTACTTTTACATTTAGTTATCAGGCGCTACGATTGTCCGTATGAATTTGGCTTGGCTATGCAGGACTGGCCACTTACCATCTCTAACAGACTAACACCTTTAGTGTTATTCCAGGATAGGGCTTTGGTTGAGAAGCAATAAAGAAATCTTGAATAGATAGGTGAAAAAGTGTCTTCCAAGGTGAAGGAGCTATTCCATAACAATGGCAGTATCGTGTATAGCCTGCGTGGTATGCAACAGAACTTCCAAGAGAGACAGAGACTTCAAACATACAAATCCTCCAGGATTAAGATCACTGCCAATTGCCGAATCCAAGATTATTTGCATGTTGTTGATGAGCCTCAGCGTGTCTCTCTCCGAGACTTCTCAGCATCGTCAGAAAGAATGAGATCGACTTCTTGATCGAGCACATCGAGAATATGCTCAGGAGGGAACAAGGGCTTCCACCCAATCCTGAGGCCATTGCTTGCTGCTAAAAGACATCTGTTTGGAAAAGGAGTTACTCTTGTTGCCTCGTTTCGAAGATGGACACAAGGAAGTTATCACATACTCGCCACCCACTTGGACCACCACCATTTCTTTCGGTGAGTCGAGCGCGGCAGCCATAGTACCTAGAATTTCGTCATCGGGCAAATGAACAGCACTATCCTCCAGGAGACATCTTTTGAAAAGAGCAGTGGCAATGGATGCGTATACATCTTTCCATGCAACCCGACCACTTGACGAGAGGTAGTAACCGTTTCGACCATGGGGGATAGCGTCAGACGACAGTATCTTCCGCAGTATCTCGACGTACAACATGGTGTTGTCAAGCAAATGGCAGACTGGCCAAGCCTGTTTACCGGGAAATTAGATTTTGATGTTATTGTGTGAGAAATCACTCACCCAGTGGTCTCTGTCGTTGAGATTGTATACTCGCCCGGTTGCCATGGCTGCTCTCACGATAGCGGCTGTCTGAATCGATATCTTGTTGCCGAATCCTTCTCCTTTGCCATCTGTGTTGAACTTAGTTTGTTGTTCTGCTTGGATAAGCGCAAAACTTACAAACCACGCAGGGGCAGAATATGTAACTTTTCACACCGAGAGATTCGCTCAGCTCTATAATCCGATTGTTTGTTTCCACGCCCTAAGACATCATAAGATCGAGAAAGAGGTGATAGCCGTCGGACTAACCTGTTGTATGATCGGCAGCGAGGACCGCTGAGAATTCTGAATCTCATATAAGTTGGGGTCATCGTCGAAAAGGGGACGGTCAATTGGAGCTCCAGCATGGTTGGAGAATGCCTTTGCACCACTAGTCTAGGTTTTGAACAAGAGTGAGCAGCTGGGGGTTGTAAGTAACAAGGATGACAACTTGCATGAAGAAAATGCACATCCTGTCCAGTTATCCTGCTCAGTTCCGCCAACGCCCTGATAATGGACTCTTGACTGCTTGAGTGGATTGCATCAACCAGAAAGAAGATAACATTGATTCTGTTTTGCAAGATGCTGTCGCGCACGCTGATCTCATCCTGCATATCAAACTCTAGGGGTTCGGCGGAGTACTGCTTCACAGCCTCGGCCTGGGCGGCTGTTCGCACGAATGCAAACAGTTTGTGGTATCTGGGGAGGTCTGCGCTCTTTAACTGGTTCAGGAGCGTGCCTCCCAGGTACCCTGAGCCACCAGTGATAAGAATGTTATATTCCATGATCAGGAGATGATTGATGGACTCGTCTAAGCACTGGTGACAGGCGGTGGCTGAAAGTTACCTGTCAAAATGAGGAATATGAGTATTCGTTGCGTATCTTGGCCAGACAATTATGGACTCTAATTATACCCTCTGTGATAGAACAGAGTCATCACTGACGAAGAGAAATCAAGGATTGGTAAGGATTGATAATCGTTGCCAGTAGCATCGGAGACTTCCTATTCATCCGCTTTTGTCGGTGCCGGCGTCGGTCACCATCATCGTCCTTGCAACTCCGGCAACTTCCATTTGTCATTGCGCTGAAAACATGGATGGATTGCCGTATCAGGGCCTATTGCCCATGCTGGTAGTATCCCCGAGAAGATAAGAGAGCCGGTGGTCTGGACGCACAAAATTGATATGCATTACTAGAAAGAAGGAGATAGATGGAGTGACCTTCAACTCTCCTCCTGAGCCCCTTTCCCCCCAGTTTGCTTCTCGCTAAACTCGCTAATTCGAACATCAAACTCCCACGCCTCGGCCAACCCAACCTGGTCGAAAAAGTCCTTGATCTGCTGTCCCTCGCACGCTTCAAGGTCCGTTCCGGTCTCTTTCAGAGCACCATACGACCGTTGCATGGCCAGCATGGCAGGAATAAACCCGGTACAGGGGTAGATCGCAGCCCGAAAGCCCAGCCGATTGCAATCTGAGGTCTTGAGGTTGGGTGTGAGGCCCTGCATTCCGTCTGTCAGCATGTCTGCGGTGTATTCTCTCAATCGACTTGCTCACGTTGGGAAGGACATTGATTAGAACGGGTACATCGCCCATCTCCTTGACCAGAGTCCGACACTCCTCCTCGGTGCGCGGGGATTCCATAAAGACCATATCGGCTCCGGCAGCTACAGCACCCTTGAGCCGCTTGATGCCTTCAAGAAAGGCCTCCGATCCAGCGTTTGGACCGCCAAACTTCTTGGCCTGCCGCGCATCCGTCCGCGCGATGATGACAAAGTCCGGATCCTGGCGCGCTTCGACCGCGCTGCGGACGCGCTCAATGTAGACTTCCAGGTCCACGACGTCTTTCCCTCGTAGCTGGCCACACCGTTTGGGAAAAACCTGATGTGACTGCAGTCAATATGGACAATGTGCGTGAGAATGGTGCGATGTCATACCTGGTCTTCAATGTGGAGGCCCGCGATACCCGCGTGCTCGTACAGTCGCACGGTGCGAGCAATGTTGAGTGGTCCACCGAAGCCGGTATCCGCATCGGCGATGATGGGGAGATCGGTATGCATCGCCATCATGTGGCCTACCTCGGAGAACTCGGTCTGGGCCATGACGGAGAGGTCGGGTTCGGCGCAGTACGAGCCCGTGGCACCGCTGCCGGCCAGGTACAGAAAGTCCAACCCGATCTTGCTTGCAACGCGGGTTGAGATCCCATCAAATACCCCGGGTCCGATGAGGCATCTCCCTGTATCCGTGTTAGAGATTCCGGCACGGGCGGCGTGGACATACCTTGCTTCAGGGCTTCCCGGAAACGCCTTGTCGGTCTGTCATTTTGGACACTACTCATCTTGCCTGGGTCTGGAGAGGCAGTGAGAGCATACAACGGTATGGAGGTGAATAAACAATGGTACAGAGGGCATTCACCCCTCGGACGGGAAGACTAGATAGCAATGAAGTCATCCTGACGGAGAAACGGACATGTCAGTATACTAAATCAGACGCGGTGATTAGTTTTGTTTCTGATCTTCCTTGATTGCTGCTGAATTAATGGTTGATAAATGATATTGCCATTTCTGAGACGTCTGAATAGTTCGCACTTTCTGCGGATTGTCGAAGACGCTTCAATATACTGTAACTTAGCCTACTGTGCTATGTTAATAGCCATATACTTTGAATGTCTCCATAATTTGTTACTTGCTGCCCGCCGGTGTCGTGGTTTTGGGCTGGCGAGTCCCCTCGTTGCTCCACCGTCTGATCGAATTATTTATATCCAAGCAATATCACAACAGGGCACTAGATTATTGTTGGGAGGACGGCCAACAATATGTCTTCTTGACTTGCTTTTACAGGCCTTGGCGATAATATGGCAAAAAATAGTCGGGCAGAACAGGGGTCATCCTCGCTATTATTCCTCCATTGGGCGTAATGTCTCAGCCCTTGTCATGGGTCATAACTCGGACTTTGGAACCTGAGGTCTCAATTTTCAGATAGCAGTGAAATGATGATGCCTTTGGGTATTCCATACAGGTGTGCGGGATAAAGCAAAAGTGCCAAAATGATATATAATGGTGATGTTCGCAGAACTAAAAGCACCATTCCTCCCCTGATATCATACACTCACCTTACGGATGCCATCTTACCTATACTACGACACAGAATGTATCTCCTGTTTTCCATTTCGTTTATTCCCTCCTCGTGGTCTCCGTAGCGACTACTCGAGAGGTCGATGTTGCCATCGTTGGTGGCGGTTTGTCAGGTCTGGCCGCAACCAAGGATATTGCAAAATCAGGCAAGACCTTTGCTATCCTCGAAGCTCGTGATCGCGTGGGGGGCCGTGTACTCAATGCGCACCTTTCCAATGGAGAGGTCGTGGAGCTCGGTGCGGCGTTCGTCGGGCTGACCCAGGACCGTGTGCTCTCTCTCGCAGCTCAACTTGGCCTGACAACATATCCAACATACACGACTGGAAGATCGATATTGTACCGAAACGGCACTGTTTATCCTTACGAGGCAGATTTTGGCCAGTGAACTGGACGTTCATGCACCTTGGCAACATGCCATTGCTCCAGTCTGGGAGGGGATGACCCTGAATTGAATCTTTTGTCGAATCTGGGATGACTCGACAAGATTCACTGCTGCTCTTCGAGACCGCTACTCGATCCATCCTGTCCACGGAGACGGCAGAGCCATCTCTACTGTACATGCTATCATACATCACTGCTGCCGGTAACCAAACAAATGCCGGAATCATCACTCGTCTTGTTGGCACCAAGGGGGGCGGCCAGGATAGCCGAATTAATGGCGGCACTCAATTATGGGCGACGAGGCTGGCGGCGAGGCTTGGGGTAGCGAACATCTTCCTGAATTCGCCAGTACGGGAGGTCAAACTTCACGGTGATCGATACACTGTCAGATCTGACAGGGTGCAAGTATCAGCCGAACACGTTGTCATCGCCATGTCTCCTCCGATGGCGGGACGCATTTCTTACGATCCATTGCTACCCGCAGGTCGGGTCCAGCTCACTCAGCGCATGCCTATGGGTTCAACCGGCAAGGCTATCGCAATCTATCCTAAACCCTGGCGGAGGCAACTAGGCTCAATGGACAGGTGCAGAGCGATACCGGCGTCATCCGCGCAACATATGACAACACGCCAGCTACTGAGAGCTTCGGTGCTATCATGGGGTTTATTGAAGCCGATGAGACGCGAGCTCTGGACGGGGTCCCGCAAAACCGAGATCAAACGGCTCGTCATAGAGGACCTGGTCAGGTTTTTCGGACCCCGGGCGGCCAATGTCAGCCAGATAAGGTACTCATACAGCGATGGGACCTTGGGGAATTTTCACGTGGCGGGCCTGTTGCCTATTGTCCCCCAGGGGTTCTTACAAAATACGGACCTTTCTTACGGTATCCCGCTGCCAAAATCCACTTTGCTGGTACAGAAACTTCTCTGTACCGGACTGGATATATGGACGGCGCTATCCGCTCTGGTGAACGAGCTGCGGCAGAGATTATAGCGGATTTCTATTAGGTCCCAAGCCATATTAGGTCTACCAGTCGTAAAGTGTGCATGCAAGAATCGTGGAGAGTGTTTCGGAATTTGTGTACTTAGGGAACATGATCAAGGGTTATTGGTCTTTGTGCGTTGCCATTGGACTTCTTTGGACTTCTTTATATCCCAGCATGAATATTGTGGGCGTTGAGATGAAAACAGGACAAGAAAGAACCCCGGCGCTTGAACTTTTGATAACCCCGAAGACTGGGGGATTCGCTGTGGCAGGTAAGGCCGAGCAAGACCTCAAGAAAGCGCGGGTAGGAATGGTACAGTAGATGGTGGATGGTGCGCACACAGACAGCAAAGAAGAAGCCATACGTAGGTGCACATCAGTATGTAGTGTGGACATATCTACTAGTTATCGAAACCAAACGTCGTCCCCCATGGCTGGTATCCTTCTTTAAGGAACAAATCTTGCAATGCACGTCTGCGGATCCCCACATTCCCTCCGTCGAAAATAGGCAGGACGAGCGCCGTGGCGAGGAGGGTAGTAAATGGCGTTTCAACATTATATGCAGACCTTTCAACTGCGTTAGTTTGTGCAGATGATATTAGATTGGATACTTACACCCCTACCGCATTGATCGCATCTAGACAGGACTGCACCGCAGCATCGGAACAATATACCTTGGCAAGCAGTGCATGCTCCCGCCGCTGTGCGTGCTCGCCAGGACCGGCTGTCAAACAGTGCGCTGCTTTCCACGTCAGGTAGCGCGATGTCTCCGTTCGCATTTTGATGTTGATCAGAAGATCCGCGACGGACTGGCGTTGAGCGATGGGGACGGTGCCACCGCGTGGATCGTGTGAGAATGACAGTGCCGCATCGAATACGGCTCTCTGGACGCCGACGCCCATTGCTCCTACGAGCATTGCTGTGCATGTCAGTTGGTTCCGTCTTGGGGGTGGACACACCTACCCGAGATCTCAAATGAGTGTAGCACGATGGGAGCACCGGTTCCTGGCGCGCAGAGCACATTTCCGACAGGGACTCGGAGGTTTGTGTACTTCTTTATTAGCGTCATCGCAAACCTAAAAAAAGAGGGCCACCGTACCTTGATATGGGGACCAGAGGTGGCTTTGTGTCCGGCCGTCTCAACATGTTTGAGGATTTGGAAGCAGTCCGGTCCGTTACTCTGGATATCTTCCCGGGTAACCAGCAGAATCATGATGAGGTCCTCAGGGCAGGAGGCCTGCGCAGTCACGTCCTCATCAACGCATCGACACACCACGCAACTTAGGTCTGCGCCTCGGAAGTCCCAGCCTGCGGAGTTCGTCGCCCATATCTTTTCACCATTGAGGACCCACTCATCTCCCTCGCGGCGTGCTGTTGTCTGCAACCCAGGGGCTCCTGGCTCCAGCCAATTTGCCTACAGACATGATTAGCATGAAATATACTAGGACCCGAGCGAGGGCGGAAAAGCATACCACCCCCGCCGGCTCCGAAAACACCAACGAAGCAAGCGGCGCCCCCTCGCAAGAAAGAAAGGGATCCAGGAACTTTTGTACTGAAGGCCGATAAGCCAACGCGACAGGGGTCAAGCCCAGTCCGCTTCCGAAAATGGTTAACGAGGCGGATGCCTCGACGGCGTAGAACTCCTCTACTAGGATAGCAGCCTCGACTAAGTTAGTACTGCTGCCGCCGATCTGGGCCGGCACCTGTGCCTTAATAAGGCCAGCCTTGACTGCGGCGGCATAGATGGGCTGGAGACTTTGAAATCGTTCTTCGGGGGTTGGGAGCTCAGAATAGATTGCTTGGGCGCCGGCTAAGTGGGAGGCGGCGAAGCTGCGTGCTGCCACTCTGGTCTGCTGTTCGGAGTTGGAGAGGGTGAAGTCGACCATTTTGCAGTGTGGATGTCTGATTTGATCGTCTACCGATTGAAGAGTCGGGATGTCATGCTCACGATAGATGCTTCTTCATATCGTATGACATTAGACCATCCCCGCCTGCGCTGTCTGATATCTACCCCTCATGTACTAGCAGGGGCCGGCATGGCGCATGCTCAAAGATCACGTCAGATTTTAGCACATATAGCCAAGTGCTATTCAGCAGAAATGTACTTTCGGAGTTTTACAAGGAGAGATAATAGTAGACTCGTTCAACTTCGGTACTGACTGAGAAACCCCGCAAGTTGACATCATCATTCGTATGGCGATCTCCATGTCAGACTTGAAGATCGCTGAGATGTCGACAAGCAGTCCTGCCGCGTGAGAGGAGAGAGACGGACTGCCGTATGTATAAATACGAGCAGATTTGTACATGTACATACAGTTGCCGGGTCAAAAAAAGTAGTTAGCAACCCACCTCACTGTCGATTCATACTCTCAACAGTTTCATTCACAACCTGTCCGGCCTCGCTAGTTGTGGTCAGCTACATCTCCAACACAGCAGCTGAAGAAGTGGTCAACCAAACATTGCCGGATGAATGCGTACTTTGTCGGGAAGCCGGAGGAGACGGCTTGCGTTGTGGTGTTTCCGGCGAGTGAGAAATGTCAGTTGTTAATGGGCAGAACGGAACAGGTCAATTGTGGTATGACAGTTGGCTAGAATGAGCATAGGGTATGCATGGGCTGTTAAGGCACGCTTCAACTATACCTGTTTAAGCGCTGCCTTGGATCGCAGTCGACGGACACAGCTGCTGGAGTCCTGGACACTGGAGAAATCATGGCTTAACCGCAGTCATGCAGCAGATCCATTCAGATGGTAAGAAGGCCTTGTTGATCGCAGCTCAGTTGTAACAATCTCTGTCAGCCAGACCTGCCTTCTTGAGGGGTAACAGTGTGCTTGTCTTACTGTTACCAGTGTAGCGCAAACAGCCCCGCTTCTTCGTCCCCACGAAGCACACGGCTGCATTTTTTCAGCTCTCGACCTCTTCATTTCATTCCACACACATCACAAATGATTCTGAGAACCCCAGGATTTCAATGCTTCGAGAGAATATAATTCCCGTGATCGACATCCGTAGCTTGTCGGATTGCCGACCTCAACACCGATTGGATTCCCCCGCAAATCATCAATGGTCCAAACCCCAAAGATCTAGACGCTACTGCTGACTATCAGGGTTGGTGTCTCGGTGGCTGCAATAGCACCAAACGATAATCAATTACTTGATGCTGATCACTCTGACTCGTTGGATCATGCAGTGAATGAGGGGACGCATCCATGCCTGCGACACGTACTTAAGGCTCGTCTTCTCTGCCAGTGAATTGTATCTGTCTTTCAATCTATTATACTATTCCGAGTGCATCAATCCATCATCATGTCTTTGGACATTACGGTATTCCATTCTCACCCCTCACTGGCTGTCCACTAACAACTCCAGACCTTCCACAACGTCATCAACAATGAGTTGACCACCACCTCCCAAACCCGGCATGGCATCAACCCTGCAAACAAACAATCCAACCCTGAGGTCCCCGTTTCCACTCAAGAAGACCTCGATCGAGCCGTTGATGCCGCTCGCCAAGCCTTCCGAAAATGGTCCAAGACCTCATTCGACGAGCGTCGCGCCGCCCTCAACGCCTTTGCCGACAAGATGGAAGCAAACAAGGACGCGCTGGCTCGGCTGATGACGCAGGAACAAGGAAAGCCGCTCAGCCAGTCCGCCGTGGAGGTCGGATTAGGCATCCAGTGGGCTCGAACCATGCCCACAATCGAGATTCCCGAAACGGTCATCGAAGACACGGACGAACACAAGATCATCCAGCGGTACACTCCGCTCGGCGTTTGCGGGGCCATTGTGCCGTGGAACTTTCCCGTCTTGCTCGCTGTCGGCAAGATCGTTCCCGCCGTGTACACGGGCAACACTGTGATCCTCAAACCCTCCCCGTTTACGCCGTACTGCGGCCTGAAGCTCGCTGAGCTGGCGGCGCAGTGCTTCCCACCGGGTGTGGTGCAGGGATTGAGTGGAGGCGATGACCTGGGGCCCATGATCACGGAGCACCCTGGCATCGACAAGATCAGTTTCACCGGCTCGACGCTCACGGGGAAGCGCGTGATGGCAAGTTGTGCGAAGACCCTGAAGCGGGTGACGCTTGAGCTGGGCGGGAACGATCCAGCCATCGTCTGCGACGATGTCAATATCGATGCGGTCATTCCAAAGGTATTTTGCCTCTGTTTATACATGCTGCGAGTACTGACATTGCAGATCGGGGTCCTCTCCTTCCTCTGCTCGAGCCAGATCTGCATGATGATCAAGCGGCTGTACGTGCACGAGAAGATCTACGACGAATTCCGGGAGAAATTCGTGGCCTTTGTGGGATCGCTCAAGGTCGGCGACGGCACCGAGCCCGACGTCTTCTTCGGCCCCGTGCAGAACGGCATGCAGTACGACAAGGCCAAGAATCTCTTTGAGAGCTTGTCCACGGAAGGTCTCAAGACCGCCCTCGGCGGAACCATCCAGGACTCGACAGGCTATTTCATCACCCCCACCATCGTCGATAACCCTCCCGAGTCGGCCCGGATCGTGCAGGAAGAGCCGTTTGCGCCCATCCTGCCGATGCTCAAGTGGTCAGATGAGGACGATGTCATTGCGCGGGCGAATGCCACCGAGACGGGACTGGGGGCATCGGTATGGAGCAGTGACATGACGCGAGCTCGTCGGATAGCCGATCAGCTCGAGTCGGGGAGCGTGTGGATCAACTCGCACTTTGACGTGTCGCCCAAGGCGCCGTTTGGAGGACACAAGTCCAGCGGCATCGGCACGGAATGGGGCCTGAACGGGTTGACGGCGTATTGTAACTCCCAGACCCTGTGGGTGAAGCCAAGTCTTTAGCCTAGTGCAGTCATATCATTCGTAGTGCGATTCAATTCTCCATAGATCTTCCTATACAGCTCTCCATCGGCCAGCGAGCCTGCCCGAGACGCCACCTCCTGATTACGTTGCTGTGCCTCGCGCACGATCTCTACTTCGTCCTAGCCAAGAGCTCCCCTTCCTAACCAAATCTCCTCGCAGTGTCTGGGTTGTATGCGTGTGTGAGACGAGGCCAAGATGACGATGCGGGGCTCAGGTCGTACTTTTCTTCGGTGGGATACTTGGCTTGAGGATGTCCGTCTTGCTTCAGGTCGGCGATTAGGTCGTCCTCGACGTGGATGGCGCCATCCTCGATAATCCGTAGGAAGGGTCGACGGTAATGATGGTTTCGTGGGTGTAGTGCATAACGACAGCTTTAGTTAAGTACTGACCTTGGACAGGTATCGAGTGTATAAACCTTGTTCCTCTCTCTACCTCTATCTACAACGAGTGATGGCGGAGACCTCCGCCGTTGCAGAGAATACCGAGATAAATTAGAGTGTGTATACTGGCTACTTCCTATTAACATAATTCTGATGCCAAGTATAATCCCTCTCCTCCAACAAAAGCCCCCGAATCGCCTCGCGTGGCGTGGTAGGCTCCCGACCCAGCACCTCCCTCATCAACGGATCGGTATGGCTAATTTCCCCCTTTGCAATACTCTCGTACCAGCTCACCAGCGCCCGGAAGAACTCGGCTGGCTTGCCTCCCTGGTCGTTCGCCGCGCTCAAGCGCACATACTCATCAGGAGAGACGATCTGGAAGCGCACGTTCCGTCCCGTCGTCTCGTTGATCACATCCACCGCCTCGGCGAAAGTGATGGTCTCCCCTGCTGCCAGCAGGACGATCTCGTTCTCGTGTCCGCCCTGCAGCATCAGTCGGGCGTTTGCTTCGCCGAGTTCCTTTCTGAGAGTAAACGCGCAGCGTCCGTCTGCGGGGAGGGACACGGTGGTTGTATCGGGGTACCAGTTGAGGAACAGCGGGAATGCATCGGCGTAGACTCCTTCGCGGATCGAGGTGAAGGTTATTCCGGACCTACTGGGATCAGTGACCGTATATACTCATGTTCGAACGTCTGGGGACATACTCTCTCAGTAGATCTTCCGTCTGCAGATGCGCCTGCTGAATCGCCGCCTTGGAATCGGATTTCAATCCCCCGAATGCGAGAGACGTATACCACACCTACCCGGTCAGCAAGCTACGTATCTCCTATATGATATGTAACCGCAAAACATACATGTTTAACACCCGCTCTCTTAGCAGCATCCACAAAATTCCGATGCTGCCTAATCCGCCTCTCATTATCAAACACATTCGTACTAACAAAGAACAGATTCTCGACGCCGGAAAAGGCCGCGTCGAGCGTGCGCGGGTCATCGTAGTCTACATGGCGAAAAGCAATTCCTCGCTCTTCGAACTGTGCTCGATTTGATTCCCGTGACGAGGCGGCTGCGTATTCGGATGAGGGCCGGTTGGCGACGAAGTAGGCCAGGACTTCTTTGCCAAGGCCGCCTGTGGCGCCGGTGATAAGGTATTTGAGGGGAGTGGTCATGTTGTTCTTAGCCTTATTCCTTTGTTGATGGCGTAGTTGACCCTGATTGGGAGTCAGATTTATACCTGTAGGAGTGAGATGGATTTATAATCAACTTGGTGGAAGCCTTCATCGTATAGCGACAGTTGATTCGTAAGCAAGGGTGCTTGAGATCTTGAAGCCAATGACGATGCACAATGCGCCAACTGCCGCCATAGAACCAGATCGAATGTCTCATTATTAAAAGAGCTCCATTAAAGAGACAGGGCAATGATGACATCTACTAATTACAAGAAACGATGGTTGTATTCTCCCTGCAACCGAATCTAACCGAACATGTGAAATTGCAACGCAGCAAAATGAACACACACCAGACATCAAGCGGTCAAGCCTCGTCAGAGATGAGCTCCAGCCCACGGACTTCCCGAATGGTATTCATCAACCGAAACACATTCTTGTCCAAAGACCGCATCGCCTTTAGCAGCTCGCCCCTCCCCGGCCTCTCTTGTCCTGACGATGACGGTCCAGCATTTTCCTTCGGAGGGTTTTCCTTAGGAGACGTCCCCTCTTCATTCTTGCGCTCATAAGCCTCCAGAGCATTCTTAAGCGAAGCGCATGCTCTCCGGCGCGCCCCTCGAGTGAGTTTCTGCGCCGCGGCCAACGGATCGTAAAACTGATTCAAAAGCAAACTGCACTCGGCGCCGGCTCGGCTGCAGGAACGACACTTCCCGAGGGGAGAGTCGCGGTGGCAGATGGCCGAGTCGTCCTCGGTCCATTTCTTGACGCACTGGAGACAGGGCGTGTAGATTGCTCTCATGGATCCGGTCGAAACCAGTAGTGGGACATCGGGTCGGCGAGCTGCTGGTGCTGGGGCTGATGCTGGAGCTGGAGCAGGGGCTGGGGCTGGGACTGGAGCTGGAGCGGTAGAACGAGTCGTTCTCGGCAGATCTGGAGATGGAGGATGAGAGGGGATGTCGTACAGCTGCAGTCAATGTTAGAACAGGCTTGAAACACTCCGGAACAGGGTACTTACCGCGATGGGCTCATCCGAGTCGCTGTTTGCGACCTTTACGCGCCGGGGTTTCTTCCTGTCTGGTCTCGGGGCACTAGTCGGTGCGCGCCTTTTTTTGGACTGATTTGTCATTTTGGTTTTCTTGAATAGACCTCGTAAGAGAGAGGACATTAGAGAGAAATCGTTTGGGGTCACAGAGTGTCCGGGAGACTCCTTACTATTTATGTTGCCGTTGCAAGACTGTCTCTTCTCTTTTCAAGAATGGAGCAACTATTGTCGAATGCCTGGCACCATCAGATCGAATTCGTTCATTTGCACTTCGATTGGATGCTGTGATTCCCTGTTGAGCTCGATTCAACAATACGATCCGTGTATTGACAACACTGGCGGCATTCGATGGAACAAAGAAAACCATTGCGTGAAACGTACAAAGACCCGTTGACACTGGACAAACAAAGATGTCCTTTGAAATACCATTGAATTGATCCTAAATTAGATTCCTCACGCATCGCTCAGATTCTGCAGCGGAGACGTCAAACAATGGTGGCCTTTCAGTGCGAATACCGACAATGGCATGTTCCGCGGTAGATTTGTCCAGACTAGACGCAAATGAAACTCTGTCGACTCCTTTGCCATGAAAGAAATTGAATGCTCTTTGATCCCTTTTCACTATGCCTGACAGCTCGACTTTGCCATCAAACATTCATGGCACAGCCACCATGAGTGGTGAGAAAGAATCCTGAGCTCGGTCATGGCCTGGCCAGTTTCATTCATTGCCAGTAAAGAAATCTCCTTGTCCAGTTTGTCTGATGTCTGGATTATTTGCCAGTTGTGGTAGTGGTGTTTGTACAGGTGGTCAACCAGGGCCAGACCTTTGGGTTGCGTTGTGAATCCGACCTGATTGACCTTGCTGTCTGAATCAGTAGCTGGTTGCCATTGTTATGTTCGTACCAGAGTAGAGTTCCGGTGTCTGCACTTTATTAGCAGAGACTCAATCGAGCATGTCAGATAGGTCGAATGCAGCTTTGTAGCTTTAGAAAGCCGTTGAAGGTGAACGCATCTGTGACACAGTAAACGTCAATACCGATCAGCCGACGGCGTCCTCGGCAACAGCTTAGAGTACCTATCGTGCTATGCTTCTAACAACAAAGTAGAGCCATACTCCTCAATCTTCTCAGATCAAGCATGTAACAATCTGTTTGTGGTGGAATGTCAATGTCCAACTGCTGCAGCATCACGTGGCTCTATGGTATTGCTACGAGATCCCACACAGTGAGTTGAATTTCCCCGACACCCTCGGTCGCTGAATGAGTCTACAGTAGCGTGCTATACCAATCGTTTGATCAGTTGAACTGTTCTGGTTTTGCATAGTTCCTCTTACTATTTCCGTCGTTCCTGAAGCTATTCGGAATCCTTTTCCGCCCGATGGTCGATCCCAACGTCCCCACCCGAGCTCGACTTTAAGTACATGCCACTCACTCTCATGGACAGTGACTCCCATAAACTGTGGTATTTCCACAATTTGATCTCTACGAGCGACCTAGATTCTCGAGGAAGGTGGTGGCCCTCTTTTATCAAATATGCGAATACTGACATATGATTTTTCTCGCAGATAACTATATACAAGTCGACTCCGACCAATCTATGCCTCCAGAAGACAACAAACGAACTGAAGCTATAAACATGTCCGCAGATACTCTCCCAACGCCATGATCGCCATCGCTTGCCCGTATGGCATCGCTGTCAGCGGAATGTCCTTGTAAAACTGCAAGGAATCACCCATTCCCGTGCCAAAGCTGGTATTCTGGAGCTCGCCGTGCTCATCCACCGCGCTCATCACCGCTGCAATGGCCTTCTCCGCAACGGGCCGATACTGCGCGCCAATGTAGCGCTTGCGGACGGCTTTCAAGATGCCGTACGCAAACCCCGCAGTCGCAGAGGATTCGACGTACGAGTCCGGATGGTCGAGGAGGGTATGCCAGAAGCCTGTCTCACTCTCCTGGAGCCGCTGCAGGGCCTCGCACTGGGCCTCGAGCGTGTCGACCAGGTGGATGCGGATCGGATCCGTCGGCTCGAGGTCCAGCAGCTCGATGATTTCAGGGATGACGATGGTGACCCAGCTGTTGCCGCGGGCCCAGCGCGCGCGCGCAAAGTTGTGCCCGCCGTCCTCGAAGGTCCAGCCGTGGAACCAGAGTCCCGTTTGGGTGTCGAAGAGGTACTTGATGTGGACGAGGAATTGCCGCTTGGCTTCGGCAATGTACTCGGGACGGTCCAGGAGCTTGCCGATCTTGGCCAGCGGCAGGACGGTCATCATCAGCGTGTCGTCCCATAGCTGCTGGTAGTTCTCGGTCAGGTAGGTCGCGTGCTGCATGCCGCCGTACCGCGTGCGAGGCAGCTCGTACATGGCCCATTCGGCCCAGGCATCCAGCCAGGGGAGGTAAGTCACGTTGCGGGTCTTCTCGTAGACGTAGGCCAGCGTCAGGAAGACAGCCATGGTGTTGATGTTTTTAGTGGTGCCGCCCTCGGCGAACCGCGCAGCAAACCAGTCTTCAATGATGCGCAGGAGGGACTCATCGCCGGTCATCTCATAGTACTTCCAGATGCCGTACAACCCGATACCATGCGTCCACTCCCACCCGTGCCACGACTTGGTGTCAATGACCCGACCATCCTGTAGCCGCAGCAGGAACTGTCCTGTGGCGTCTTTGATGTTTACCAGGTTGGTGATGAGCCGCTTGACGGTCTGATGGACTTCGGTCTGCGAGGGTCTGTTGGAAGTCATCTCGTTATTTTTATGGATTGGTCAATCACAATCAGTCTTCTTTATTCCATTGTCTCTGGCTGACTCGCTATCTATAAATCCTGCGGGGTAGACCGGCGGTCGGTGATACGCGGAAGAAATGGGGGGAATTCTCCGCGTGGGACACAGCAGACTTCGGGCCATCGACTCACCGAGAGCCAACGCCAAGAAGGAGCCAATTCGAATCGAGAACAAAGCGATTGGCCGTGTCTAAAGTGGTTACGGACTGGAGGTTTTTAGTGGTTCAGCTTGCCAGGGCTTTCGGGCCATTCGGGCCATTCCACCCCGCTCACCTCTCAGACGCTGGTATCTCCAGTCATTCGTCCCATGGGGAGGCGTTGCCAAGAAAGCCGGGGAAAAGAGTCAAGCCAGCCATTTCCCTTGCGACCGGGGTAATGATGTCTCGAATTGGTCGTTTGTCCTAGACTGGACAGATCCTGGCTGCTTGTCTCGATAAAAGGACAGAGCTCCCCTTGTCTCCGTCTCGGTCGGACCTCTCCCTGTCTGCTCAGCTGCTGACTCCTGTGTATCTGTTCGAGGCCTCTCAGCTTGGTTTCTTCTCTATTGCTACACCACAAGTCTGATTCACCGTCATGGCAGAAAAAGTCGCCTCGAGCCCGGTGACCTCCACCTCACCCGGTGGAGATGACCGGAAGCAGGCCAAGGACATCAACCATGTCGAACGGGTGTTGTCTGATGGGCTCACAAAGGAGAAGGACCAGGCCGACTTTTCTCGGATGGACAAGGATCTGCAGGAGTATGTGGTTCGCGGACAGGTCGATGTCGACGAAGCTACCAGCAAGCGTCTGAGACGCATGATCGATCGTCGCGTGCTGATCATCATGATCTTCACGTACTTCCTGCAGGCTCTGGATAAGGGTACCTTGTCTTTTGCCTCCATCATGGGAATTCGTACCGATCTGCACTTGCAGAATGGCCAGAAGGTTTCTTCCCTTCCTTTTTCTCCTAGAATACGTTGAAACATGCTAATCCCGTCGCTCTAGTACTCCTGGTTGACGACCTGTATCTACATCGCCGTCTTGATCGTCGAATACCCGACCAACTGGATCATCCAACGTGTTCCTCTTGCCAAGTACCTGGGCATCAATATTTGTCTCTGGGGTGCCGTGCTCGCTCTGCACGCCGCTTGCAAAAGCTTCACCCACATGGTTGTTCTGCGTACCCTGCTGGGTATCTTCGAGGCGGCCTGCCAGCCATCCTTCGTCTTGCTGTCCAGCATGTGGTACAAGCGAGAAGAGCAGGCATCGACCGTGACCTACTGGTACGTCCCCCGCCCACCTTACTATCAATTCTGACAAAATCAGGTACATGATGAACGGCGGCCAGCAGATCGTCGGTGGCCTGCTCGCATACTGCTTCAGCCTGATCGGCAAGGACAAGGCCATCCACTCCTGGCAGGCCCTGTTCATCACCTACGGCGTCATCTCCGTGATGTGGGGCATTTTCGTCCTCCTGTGGATGCCCGACTCGCCCATGCGCGCCAAGTGCTTCTCCGAGGAGGACAAGCACCTGATGGTCGAGCGCGTTCGCGCCAACCAGACCGGTATGCAGAATAAGAAGTTCCGCGCCTACCAGATGTGGGAGGCTTTCCGTGACCCGCAGATGTACTGCTACTGCGCCATCCAGATCTTCACCACCCTGCCGACTAGCGGGCTGGGTGCGTTCGCTAATATCATCATCAGCGGCTTCAAGTTTTCGGTTCTGCAGACGCAGCTGCTGGCTATGGTGCTGGGGTTCTATATTATCATCGTCCTACTCGGCTCCGCCTGGCTGGTTAAGAAGACTGGGCAGAACTTGCTCGTCATGGGGGCTTTTGTCGTCCCGTAAGCCTTTCCTTACTACTAGTTTTCCATCCGCTAACTGCATAGATCCTACATCGGAACCATCGTCCTCATGACCGTCACAAACAAAAACATGGGCACAAAAGTCGGCCTCCTCATCAGCTACTATATCACCCTCTCCTTCTGGTCCGCCCAGACCCTCTGCCTCTCCATGGTCTCCCGCAACATCGCCGGCGCCACCAAGAAGTCCACCGTCGTAGCTGCCACCTTTGTCTCCTGGGCCGTCGGCAACTCCATCGGTACCCCCACCTCCCCTTGACTTAAAACCCGGTGCTTCACAAAGTTGGGAAAACTGAGACTGACGGACGTGAATAGGCCCCCAAGTCTTCCTCGACAGAGACGCCCCCCGGTATTTCATCGCCTTCGGTGTCCACCTGGGCTGCTACGTCTGCCTTTCCCTTGCCATCATCTTCCTGCGCTTCTGGCTCGTCGCGCAGAATAAGAAGAAGGATCGGGTGTTGGCGGAGAGTGGCCTCGCTGCGGAAAATAACCTCACTCATGCGTTTGAGGACCGGACTGATCAGGAGAATTTGCATTTTCGGTATATTTACTAGGTCTGAACTTGCTATGGTATGGGATTATATAGGTTTATGTATCTGTGGTGTTGTCGATTGGTAATTGCATGGTATTAATGTTCCTTTGTGCGTACCGTATTTATTTATTTGTAACTTGCTGGTAGATCCTTGCCACTGCAGGTACCCGGTCAGTGGTACTACTTGTACATCAAAAGCGTGTGGGTTTCTTCGACGATCTCGAACTGGTCATGCTGTAGAGTATAAACATGTCTTGCAGTTGCAGAGAGTCTATTGCTCTCCGGCGTCAGAAGGATCGAGCCATCTTTTACAACTTTCGCGATGGCATTCTTCGACACAGGGTCATGCCATTAAGTTACCATTCAGTTCGTATGAATTGACAAAATCTAGTGTCTGTTGTCAAGCAGGTTGGATTCACATAGCCTGGCATAAACCGCCTGGAGATTTGTTGAGATCATACTCCTCGATCAAGACCTCTGCGCAGGTCATACCGAGCAGATACGCGGGAACCTGCAAGTGGGTGTTCAGGACAATAGGCACAACGCTCATGTCCGCCACCCGCAGATTCTCGATGCCGAATACGCGGAATCGACTGTCCACTGCCGCGTCCGCGTCACCGGGTCTGCCCATCTTGGCTGTCCCCATCATGTGCCACATCGAACCGAGGTTCTTCTTCCAGAACTCGAGAAGGTCATCGTCGGATTCGGACGCCGGCACAACTATCGGGGCCACGGTGTCCTTCTGGAATGACTCGTGCTTGGTCACTTGGAGTGCGTCGCGAAGGATTTCGATACAACCGCGGCGATCAAAGGGATGAGAAAGGAACTTGGGATCAAACAGCAATGGGTCGTCTGGGTTCGATGATTGCACGCGGACTTCACCGCTGGATTGTTCATTCAGGAGGAACAACCCCAGGGCGACATAGCTGTAGTCTTTAACGATCTCGGGAAAGACGAAATGCATAGGGTAATGAGTCAAGAACTCGTAGTGTGGCACCGTCTCCCGCTTCAGGAAGTCTTGAACAGACGGCGGAAGCGCCTGAAATTCTGCCGACGCAAGGAGACGGTCTGATTTGAAGAAGCCAGCTGCATTCTGACACGAGTAGCGGGACCATGGCCCAGTTCCGTCCTTCATCCACTGCGCCATGGCTCGTTCCATGGCGGCGTTGTCGCCAAAGAACGAATTTCGATCATTCGTTTCTGGCTTCCGTTGGAAGCACAGAGGAAGAAAAAGATGATCTTTAAGGCCTTGACCCACTGATGGAAGGTGCTTGACAACTGATATACCGATTTTTTCAAGTTGATCGGCAGGGCCGATTCCAGAATGCATCAAGATCTTCGGGCAGTCAAGTGCGCCAGCGGCGAGAATGACATCTTTGGAAGCGTAATCTGCAGAGGACACTCGGGTTAGTCAATCCTTTAAACGCGCTCAACGGTAAAATCTAAGAGACTTGCATTGTTTGCCATTGCATTCTACCCCGATCGCTTTCTTCCCGTCGAGGACTACCCTCTGCACTGGGGATTCGGTGATGACTTTTAGATTCTCTGGTCCCGTGTCCAACAGATCGGCTGCAGTGGTTCTCCTTCCTTTGTGGGCTGAATTGACCATCAGAGCCATTCCCATCGGATTGCCCGAGTTCTGATCAGGATTACGAACAAGGCCTGCTTGCTCGAAAACATCCATCATCAACGGTAGGTCTTGCTCCCACTCTGAAGCAAAGCCTACTCGCAGAGCACCTTGAGATCCATGATCTGAAGATTTTGGAGCAGCATATTTTGCGTTCTTGGGCTCCAACATTGTGCTATCGAAAGCTTCCAAGCGTCGAAATCGCGCCTGCATGCGATCCCACTTATACAACTCGTCTCCCACAACGGTCGCCCACTCGTCGTACTCGTCCCGAGACCCCACGGTGAAGATTCCAAAGTTGATGGCAGTGCTACCGCCCAGTACTTTGCCTCTTGAGTAGTCGATTTGGCGGCCGTTGCAGTGCTCCTGGGGTACGGTCTTATATCCCCAGTTGATCTCCTTGTTCAGGAAGGTGGTCCATCGCTGACCATCTACATGCAGAGACTCGTCATCACCCCGAATGCCTGCTTCCAATAGCAAGACTCGAGGATGCGTAGTCGAGCGAGCTAGATCGACCGCGAGAGCACAGCCGGTGGGGCCGCCTATGTCAGTCAGCTTGACCGAGGCCCTACGGCACGCAGCCGAAACAGGAGATATCAAGACTGACCGCCGACAATGATAAAGTCCCAGGTTGCCTCAGAGCCCATACTGCATGCTTAGACAAGGAACCCCGCCAAGCTGTTCACCGAAGGGGTGGGCTGGCCTCAGCGACGCATGAATAAGAGCACAGAGATTTCAAATCACAAAGAGAAAGAAGAAATCCTTCAACAGCGAGAAGGAAAGCTGTCCGATGTTCGAAATTTGATCGGCGGTAGGGATAGCTATCGGTCGATGCTCCGATTAGTTTCAGCGTGTCGAGCCACAGTCGGCCAACAGCTATGATCAAGACAAAACGACTCAAAGTATGAAGTTGCCAAAGCTCCACAGTGGCCGTAGACGGAAGTTATTTCATGACCGGCTCAGGGTCGGTGGGTGTATGTATCGGTCCCGGAATTGGACTCCGTGGGTTGGAGTCCCGAGTCCCGCCGGCATGTTGACAGTTGATTATGCCGGAGCGATCCCCGCATTATGATGCCCTGCACAAGTTGTACCTCGTTCACAGTCTTAAATGAGGTTTCTCGTAAAGGCATATTCCTATATCGCCGGCTTCGAGGCCAGCAGACGTACCTTCCCGGCGAGCTTGATCCAGGCACCAGTTTACCAAAATTTGCCCAATTCCTCGCCGTTGATGTTCGACCAATCGACAAACAGCTAGATACCGTAGCTCATAAAGCGAGAGAATGGAAAGCTCTCTGCTGTCAGAGCGGTTGTAACGAGTTTGTCGACACTGCGACCGGGTCATAACTGCAGATGTAACGGTCGGTGATGTGCAGGAACTTGGAAACTGGAAAGAGACAGAGCTGGCAATTAGTGATGTCCTTCATCCGTTTGGGTTCTTGGGTCAAGTGGGATGGAACGAACCATTCCACGATCCTGTCTCTCCGTCTCCCGACATTATCTCGTGGACTTCTCCGCTCCCGCCCAATGGATTTCCAGGCAGCGTAGCCCATAGTAATGGTGAGACTTTGGCGTTGTCCGCGGCCGGCAAGACATCCTCGACCGTAACAATGATCACCCAGCTTGGTGACAGAAATTTGGTAGGGAGTCTCCACAGGACGCTCTAGCGATAATCGGCGTAATACTCTTCCCGCGAGGGGCAGAGTTATGAGAGAAGTACCGTCAAGCATAGCTTGTGCAGCCACGTCCGCGGTGAAGGGCAGATCTTGCGACGTTTGCTGGCCGTTGATGCATTGTCCTTCGGACGTGGATTAAGGATCATAATTGTCTCACCAGTCAAAATCGGAACCGGATCGTACAGTGAGAAAGACATCGCTTCAACACTTCCCCAAGTAACCGCAATGTCATAGTATCAACATTTAAGCTTCGGAGCCGACAGACTTGGTACGAAGTCACCGAACTTGGCAAAGGAACAGAGAAAAGTGGACACTTTGTCAAGTGGAGTACGATGGAGTCCATACTATGGAGGTCCATCGAGTCGATCTGGAGACATTCGAGGCTCAACCTGAATTAGCGGAGACCCGGAGTTGTCCTCACGAAGTCAAAGCGGCATCAGACCACCACTTGCCCGAATTGTCACCCGCGAAGAGATCCCGTCCGTATCTCCACGGAGGTCAACTGACTCCCGCAAATCGCTGGAAGCCCACGTTAATGGCAGCAAGGACTCTTGCTCTGGACATTTCGGACGAATGGGACACGCCTAATCCTCTGTCGACCCTTCAAGACACTTCTAGACATGGTTGGAAAACTTTGCTACTGCTATTTCGATCAATCAACAGCCCGGTTTTCGACAGCAAAATGACTTGAGGGAACCGTGGACTGCTCAAAAGCCACGATATCAAAACTCATACATGGGGCACCCGCCACCGTGGAACCGAGGACCACAGGAATACCATACCAATGGAGGCAAATCAACGAGCAGCACCATCATGACAGATGAAGGCGGACACTTGGGTCGCGTGTCCAGTGGCCAGTGAGCCATTCGGGGTTCCACCAACCGATTCGCCGACCTCGGTATTGGGTCTGCGCTGCCTCAGGCAAAAGACTATTTGAGGCATTCATATGCCTTATCGGGTTAGTGCCAACCCGCCTCGGCATTCTTCCCCATAATTCTTGGGGTCTCGATGTGAAATGATCGAATCGCCTCAAGGGCGAGAAAGAAAAAAGGGCAGGGGAAAAGATGGCTCTCGAACCCCAGACCCCACGCGGCCCATGCGTTCGTTTCCTCTTAACCTCCTTCGCTCTCTTGTCTCCTTCTGACCTTCTTCATTCATTCTCTCCTGCGTATTTATTTTCTTACCCGTCTTTCTTGTTTTACATCCGCTCTTGATCGGTTCCTTCGGAGAAGGTGATCCCGCCGCCACCGCGCTATCCCATTTTTCGGCAATCCAGAAAGGGCTTCCCATAGTCAGGAAATCTAGGCTTCGCAGCATTTTTCCTGGTGATTCGACCAGCTGGTCAATTGAGGTCTCTTCAACTTGCAGCTCGCTCCAGCATCGGTCACCACAGTGATGCAGATGCGAGCAGCGATCCTCAAAACAGGACCGTCAGCGACGTGGTTATGACAGACGGGACAATTTGCGGATTCGATCTGAAGGGTGGTTCTGGAAATACTATGGCGCTTTACCTGACGATTCCAGACCTACTTCTGACATCTGAAATTCTGGCGAAACGACTTTCCTCGATATCACCGCCTTATTTGCCGTGACGTTCTCAGCCCAATCTTTTTCTGTCGTCTGTCCTTCCCAGCAACCTCTCTTCCGACGCTCTTTACGAACACGGCACTCGTTCACCATGTTGAACTCCATCAGTCAGCTTCCTAATGGTGTGGGGGCCAATCCTAATATCCAAAGTCTGGCCATTCGGATCTTGGTGGTGGTGTTCAACTCGATCGCTCTTTACAATGCCATTGAGCTCGTGATACTCATTTCCCTCACTTTCAATCGCTACAGCGGCCTCTACTTTTGGTCTCTTTCGTTGTCTGCTGTGCTTGGTGTCATTCCCCATGCTGTTGGCCATCTACTGCAGTTCTTTGGGATTGGGCCCATTGGCCTTGCCATCTCCATTGCCACTGTTGGTTTTTATTTCATGGTGCCAGGCCAGTCTTTTGTGTTGTACTCTCGACTTCATTTGGTGGTGCAGAATCAGAAACTTCTTCGGCGCATCCTCTACATCATCATCATTGACTCCATCATCCTGCTGATCCCAACGACCGTGCTCAACTATCTCACCGTCTACGTCGGCACTCAGCCCGTTATTCAAGGATACAATGTTGTGGAGCGAATGCAGATTTCCTGGTTCACAGCCCAGGAAATGTTCATTTCCGGAATCTATATCGTGGAGACCGTCAGGTTGCTCCGGCTGCGGCCGGACAAAGCATCGAGCCGGAACAAGATCATGTATGAGTTGATTGCTATCAACCTGATAATGGTGCTCTTGGACGTGGCTCTTCTGGTCTTGGAGTATCTTGGTCTCTACACACTCCAGGTGACGCTCAAGGCGGCGGTATACAGTATCAAGCTCAAGCTCGAGTTTGGTGTGCTCAGGAAGCTTGTCTCTTTAGTCCATGCTCCTCCAGTCTCGAGTACCACCGACATCGACGATTATCCCACCTTTGTCGACCCAACTCAAATCACTGGCGATCTTACGCACGCGGCGCCGGTCAATCGACGAACTACGTCACGCCAATGGGATGCAATCTCACTTGACAGCTTGGTTCGATCTGAGCGGAACAGTCGACACTTTGAGCGTACCCAACCTCCATGACACACATGATGTTAATCCGTTCAAAAATACTCACTAACGTGTCTCAACCTCCAAATATGATGGACGGTGTCCGCTTCCAAGTACATCCAGATTCTGGGTTATCGGTATCAACCGCAATCCCTACTGGCTCAGCCAGACTGAGATGTCGCCGGCACCGGGCGGCACACGCGGGCTGGGATGCAGCTTGGCCGTCAATACGATTTCGGCAAGTACACACGCACACACCTCCCGCGGTGATTCCCCATCGTCTTGTCCTATCACTTTACTGTGCACTGCACTGTCTGTGAAGAAGGGTTGGACATTTGGAAAACATGCCCTTGGCACATGTACAGGCTTCCGGAGATGTATCTTACTCTTGTATATTATGGCCAACATTGTAGATATAAGCCGATACGATTCTGTATACCATAATCCATGAACATTCATCCAAGCCCTCACCTACCGTAGAGCCGTGTTTCACCAGTGACACAACGCCACAGGTGGCACCTCATAGCCACCACATCACCCACCCCGTCAGTACCTACCCAAACCCTACAACCACCCTAAAGGTACAACAACCATGCAACAAGTCTACACCCACGAAGGCTCCTACGACTGCATCCCGCCGACCGCACCCCCAGGCCTCCAATTCCTCAAACACTTCCTCCCAGCCCTCGACTCCCTCGATCCAACCGCGAACCCCGTCTCCCCATTTATCCATCCCGACGCCCGTGTCTTCGTCGGCAGCAGTCCCCCCAGCACGGGCAAGGCCGTAATCGGCCTCCTAGGCGTCCGCCTGCGCCATATCAAGCACTTCCACCACGAGGTCCACAAGGCGTGGGATATTGCACCAGCAGATACGGGGAACGGTACTGGGAGGCGGACGGTGATGTTCGAGGCGACGAGCGGGACTATCTTCCGTAATGACCCGGATGAGTTCGAGGTAAGGGTTAGTGAGTTTAATATTCTCGAGCTGGAGAGGCAGTCTCAGTCCGACTCCGACGGTGGACAGGGTAAGGGAGGGTTTATCGCGGTCGAGATGCGGACGTATATGGATGCTCGGCCGGTGCAGGACCAGGCGGCGCGGTTGCAGCATGAGTCGGCGTATGGGGAGGGGAAGCCAACGACGTGATTTGTGGCGTTCGTTACTCCGTACCTGTCCACCTTATTGGGTATCTGCGCTTTGCAGATCTTCGATGCATCTTATGCAGACGACGAGGCTAAGGTAGTCAGTGGTTACCCCTTGGAGATTGTGGCTTAGCAATGACAATGATGCTTCGATCAATACGTAGTATTTCGTATTTGGCGCCGTTCTTATCAATGCAGTGTTCTTATCTGTCACTGTATCCGTAGAGAGGTAGACTACTTCGTAGGAGAATCTCTTCGGTATACATGATGTCATCAATACTGGCGAACTCGATGATGCATACTATTTTCAGGACAAACTACCTCTAAAAGCCACTTGAGATGAAGCCAACACCGCATGACGAGTCACTAGGGGTTATGTGCTGCGCCCCAAGTGACTCAGGACGCCTGAGGTGCTCGTCACACCCCCTTTCTTGGCTTCAATTTCGCTAGGGATAGACTCCTGACACCTCAGGCATATATATAGGCTACCGAGGTGGTATTCATAGGGACGGAAGTCCCGTCACAGAACGGCGGAGATGCTAATTGGCGGGACTCCAGTCCAGAACGAAGTGGGTCAAATGGCGCCTTAGGCCTCAACCGCAAGAGGAAGGCTCCAGAGCGATCATTGGATAGCCAAGCCCCGGGGGGTGGAAATTGGAGATGAGATGGGTGCCGCTAAGAGTGAGATCTCCCCACTCTCATTCATGACAAATGGAGCTCCTCAGTCCTGACGACCTTGATTTCATGTCTGTGGCTTTTCGGCCGTCCATCTACCATTGCAAAATCTACAGACAGTACAGAGTAAGTAATCCCGTCAGCTCGGCTCGATGGATGGACACTCAAGCAGCTGCCCGCAATACGCAGCAAATTGAAGCCCTCTTGGTGTATATTTTCTTCACTCTTGCTTGCATCGTACAACAAACATATGCTTCTACTCGGATCTTGCTCGTCTCGGTACGGCTATCTCACCCCACCTACTTCGTTAACGGTCGCTAACTGTTTCTTTCTGTCATCTGCAGAGCTCCGTCTCCCACATGCCCCGCATTCAACCGTGCCTCTGCGACTACGATTTTTCTACCCTTTCCACAAGGATTCGCACCCAGAATCCACCGCGTCGACCGCTTCCTGATGCCTTTCGAGCCAGAATATTCTCAACGGTAGATACTGTGAAGAGCTGCAGGTACCACTCTCAATTCACCAGGTGAACGTGAAATCGCATTCGACCCGATTCGGCCTTGCCAACATAACAACACAGCCGCCAAACGATGGTATAATCACGTCGGTCGCCGCGTTTGTTTTCAAGTTATCGTCCAGAATGGCGTCGAGCGCTGATGCCTCTCCAACGAGGCAGAAGACTGACGGGGACCCCACCGAGACGACGCCAGGAGCTGTAGGAGAGGCAGGAACCGTCACTCACCCAACGAAGTCAAGCCTGTGGCGTACTACAAGCTTTGAGGGCGCAGACCGAGTGTATCCGATCCGGTCGGTCATCTCCGTTGATCCCTCAACGATCTCTCAGTCGCAACAGCAGTCGCAGAGTAGTTTGAGCTCACCTGCCACCGGAGCGCGAGAATGGTCTATCATCGATGCTGAGACCTGGGATAAAATGCGGGCGCAAGCGAAAACAAGTACAGGCGAGCCTGTCGCTACGGAGCCGTCCTCGCCTGCACCGGATACTGCGGGTTCATTACCTGATCAACCCGACCGAAGCCGTTCTCACGGCCTCGGTAACGCGCCGGTTCCACGTTCTGCTCTGACCAATATCCAGGATGCAGAGGTCGATCCCGACCATGGTCTTGTTACTGCCCGATTTCGTCATGTGGTGACCGATGGTGGTCATATGGTCATCACTGGAAGAGACAATGACTCGTATCAATCATGCGAAGACGAACCGATCCACATCCCTGGCGCGGTGCAGAGTTTTGGGTGTTTGGTTGTGCTGCGGGAGGAAACTGACGGGACGTTGACGGTCCGTGTAGCCAGCGAGAACTCTGAGGTCATCCTTGGGTATTCACCCAAGAGTCTCTTTGCATTACCAAACTTCTGTGACATTTTCGATGAGGATCAGGTAGACAATCTATTGGATCACCTTGATTTCGTCCGCGAGGACGGCTACGATCCTTCCGTCGATGGCCCCGAGGTTTTCCTTCTATCTGTGCAGCTCCCTTCAGGTAAACAGCAGCGATTCTGGTGCGCCGCCCATCTCAGCCCAGCCGACTCAAATTTGGTCATCTGCGAGTTTGAACTGGAGGACGACCGAATCAACCCCTTGAGTGTTTCTGGTTTGACTACCCCGGTGACACCGACGGATACCCTTGGAGTCGAGCCGACGCCAGAGCAACTCGAGCACAGCACTGTCAATATCAGTCAACCCCTGCGAGTGCTACGGAACGCGCGTCGGAGACGTGGCGAGGCCGCTGCAATGGAAGTGTTTAGCATTTTGTCACAGGTCCTGGATCAATTGGCCCGTGCCAAGTCGTTGGATTCCTTGTTAAACACGGCCACTGGTTTGGTGAAGGAATTGACTGGTTTCCATCGTATTTTGATCTATCAATTCGATAGCGACTGGAACGGAACTGTTGTCGCTGAACTGGTCGATCCCAAAGCGAGCGTCGACCTGTACAAAGGACTCTGCTTTCCAGCCTCTGATATTCCGAAGCAAGCGCGCGACTTGTATCGAATCAACAAAGTTCGCTTGCTGTATGATCGCGATCAGGTCACATCGCGATTGGTCTGCCGGACTCTGGAGGACTTGCAAACGCCTGTAGACATGACGCATTCCTACCTGCGTGCGATGTCGCCCATTCACCTCAAGTATCTGGCAAATATGGGGGTACGTGCATCGATGTCAATCAGTATCAGCGGGTTCAACGAGCTGTGGGGACTCATCTCATGTCACGCCTACGGGGATCACGGCATGAGAGTCTCCTTTCCGGTTCGAAAGATGTGCCGGTTGATAGGCGACACCGTGTCGCGAAATATCGAACGTCTGTCTTACGCATCACGCCTCCAAGCCCGCAAACTGATCAATACCGTCCCGACCGACCAAAATCCCTCGGGGTACATCGTCGCCACTTCGGACGATCTCCTCAAGCTGTTTGACGCCGACTATGGTGCTCTGTCGATCCGTGACGAGACGAAATTACTGGGAAGGATGACGTATTCACAGGAAATCTTGGCTTTGCTGGAATACCTCAGGATGCGACAGATGAGTTCTGTGGTCGCTTCCCATCACATCACCAAAGACTTTCCGGATCTCTTTTATTCCCCCGGGTTCAAGCACATCTCCGGCATGCTCTATGTGCCGTTGTCGCCTGGCGGCACCGATTTCATGGTCTTCTTCCGTCGGGGACATCTTACGGAGATCAAATGGGCCGGCAACCCATATGACAAGCAACCTCAAAATGGCCATCTGGAACCGCGCAAGAGTTTTCAAACCTGGCGAGAAACAGTCCTAGATCAATCTCGAGAATGGACCGAGTCGGATGTCGAGACGGCAGCTGTGTTGTGTCTCGTTTATGGCAAGTTCATTAAAGTGTGGCGACAAAAGGAGGCCGCAATGGAGAACTCGCAATTGACGCGGCTCCTCCTCGCCAACTCGGCTCATGAAGTTCGCACGCCGCTGAATGCTGTCATCAACTATCTGGAAATCGCTTTGGAAGGCTCTTTAGACTCGGAGACCCGCGACAACCTTACCAAGTCCTACTCCGCATCCAAATCTCTGATCTATGTCATCAACGACCTTCTGGATCTGACCAACACCGAAACGGGCCAGAGACTCATCAAAGACGAAATATTTGACCTTCCAGTCACTTTCCGAGAAGCCACTGATATGTTTGAGGGAGAGGCCAAGCGTAAGAAGATTGATTACAAAGTGGTAGCGCACCCTGGAACTCCCTCAGCGGTCATTGGCGACCAACGTCGTGTTCGTCAGGTGTTCACCAATCTCATTTCCAATGCGATTCGGCATACAACAGCAGGCAGCGTGACCACGGAGATTTGGCGTTCTCCCGAGCTAGCGCAGCCGGGTTGCGTGTTGGTCCAAATGACCGTTTTGGACACGGGATCAGGAATGTCTCAGAGCACTCTTGAGGCTTTGTTTCAAGAGCTTGAGCAAGTTTCGACTGACGATGATAGTCCTTGTTCCCAACCAGGCGGTCAAGATAAACGTGTACTGGGCTTGGGTCTGGCGTTGGTGGCTCGAATTGTTCGCAACATGCACGGCCAGTTAAGTGTTCGGTCGGAGGAGGGCAAGGGCAGCCGTTTCAAGATCTCACTCAATTTCCCAGTTCCGGAAGACGCGGCATCCGCTAAACCAGAAGAGTTATCTGTGCCCGAAACCATGGATCCAGCAGTTTCGATTCGGACGGCAAATGAGTTCACTCTCGTCGACAGCAAGTCCATTCGAAGCGACAAGCGGCGGCGTAGTACCGGCAGCAATCGCAGCAGAGGGAGTTACAATAGCTCTCACAGCGGCAAGAGCAACAGGAGCGAAGCCGATCGATTGATTAGTGCCATGCAGGAATCCCCTCTGCAACGGACAACCAGCGAAGGATCTGAGCGGAGAGGTCCCAGACCAGTGGAAGGCACTCACCCCAGTGCGAACAACGGATATGCAACGTCCACTCAGTCTCTTCCGAATTTAACGGAGACATCGAGTCCGCAACAGTGGCCGGTGACACAAGCTTTCCCCTATCCGTGCACTGCACGCACGGCGATGCCTCAGATCTCCCCGCCGTTACCTGGCCAGGAACCCGTTGCCGACTCTGGCGTTCCAATGACAGCGATACGCATTCCCCCAGAAGACGTGGAGCGGCAACCCTCACCCTTGGCCAGAGCTTTGCCATGCCGACCTGAGACCTCAGCAGAGTTGCCAAGCATGGCTGAAACATCCTCAGCACCTGCCTCCAAGGCTGAACCGACCACTCTGCGCGTTCTGGTTGCAGAGGATGACCCTGTCAACAGCAAGATCCTGCAGAAACGACTAGGTAAATTGGGGCACGCTGTCATCCTCACCGGAAACGGCGAAGAATGTGCGGCTGCCTTTCGCAGAGATTCTGCGAACATTGACGTTGTCCTGATGGATATCCAGGTAATTGACTTACTCTCCTGAATAAAGTAGTCCAGCCATGCTAACGCAGTTAGATGCCAATTGTCGATGGCATGGAGTCTACCAGGATGATCCGCCGGTTCGAGCGAGAATCTGAAGTCCTGCTGTCTGGCGAGGCGAGCAAGAATGGCCGGGTACCCGTCTTCGCGGTCTCTGCATCACTCTTTGAGAAAGACATACAGATGTACATTGAAGCGGGTTTTGACGGATGGATCATGAAACCTATCAACTTCAACCGGTTGTGTGTTCTCTTCGACGGTCTTCGGAACCAGGACATCCGGAATGGAGCCACCTACCAACCCGGCCACTGGGAGTTGGGAGGTTGGTTCAAACGCCATGGGGAGCTCTGAACTTCCCTACACTTCTTGCCTGTCCCGTTATCATCTCATCAAATCACCATTTACACCTTACCTCAGCAACTCGTTCGGACGTGGCTCATTCGTGGAATCGTCAGTTCGCTATCAATCATGAGCCGGGGTGTTGCGGTCCATACTGTTCATTTTAACAAGGAATCCTGGAGTGCGAGGGAGTCTTCCATCTTTCTCGGGATCCCTCTTTGTCATTTTGATTGATTTTGCCTCACATATACCCAGCTGAGTCCGTATCACGCGTGTGTCACTAATTGATGAAGAACATGTCATGTCATTGGGCAACGATAGCTCTCTGCATTTGATGGTTCTCTTTTCCTTCCTGTCAAAATAAGCCTCATCAACTGTAGTACTGGGAAGCATTTTGTTTGGAGTCAAGACGTTTGATGTTGCGCTTGACTCTTTCATATGCGTCGACCAACGAGATTCCCACCGGGTCTTTATCGGAGATACTTGAGCCAGTTGGAGTGCTCAAAAGATAGAATAGGAAGGAAAGACATTGGACCTCATTCGAGATGTTTTTTTCAACTCCACTGGTACGTGGTGCCTGTAGTCGCTCGAAGTCGAAGTATATAGGAGGTCCCTGAGATTCAAAAGCTTCTAGAAGGCTCAAGCGTTGACCTCGACACTCGAGACAGAGCGGCAGAGCGGCAAACTATACAGCTCGCATAGATACTCCGGCTCAGGAGACAAGTCGTATATCAAGTTCAGCTCAGAATGGCTGGCAGTGATGAATTGAATGTTGGAGGAAAGGACGAGGAAATCGAGGGGGTGGTCCGTGCTGAAGCTGCTGATCAACTTCATCATCGTCATTGCAGCCTGTCGGGCCTCCACTCTCACACATCCCGACCTTGTTTCTTATCCATCACTCTCTACCTCGGGCTTCGAGGTCTCCTCCTCTATCTGTCGCAGAATGACTTTCCGGTAGTATCCTGTCACTCTATCGACACTACCTCCTCTTCGATTCAAGAATCGCGGTCATGGTGTCGCTGTGGCCCTGGAAGGTAAATCATACCGTGTCTCCTTGAATGCGCGGTGACAGAGGACTAATGACCATTGCTGATGGCAGGGCGATGACAACTCTCCAGCATCCTTCGAAAAGACCCTCTCAACCCTGTCCACAAAGATAGCACAGACAACGAGCCGCCTTGACCTTCACCGCCAACATGCCCGTCGATTCAAGGCCCTCTGGACTCTTTACACCACTTTCGCATACCTCCTTTACTCGATTATCCTAGCTCTCGTTCTCGGCTGGCAGAATTGGGGCGTGACGGAATACGCTGCCATCATTGGAGGCCCAGTCCTGTACGAGAATCTCCCACGAAAACCTCGAGTCCTTGTATGACATCTGACTGGAGCAGAATCTACGCCGTCCGAGCCGTAGCTAGCAAGTTCTTCGACTACCGCATCAGCAAGACCCAGCGACACCTCGACGATCTACAGAAACAGCGGGAGGAGACAATCGAGAAGCTCAAGGTCGCAACGAAATACAACTCGACTCAACAATTGTTGGAAAAGTATGGCGGAGAGTCACCCAAGCCATCGCGTCCCAAGGGCGGCGACGAGAAACGCAAGCCAGACGGCAAACGCAAGCAGCCTTCTACCCCGCAACCACCCGTCACGAGAACCGGCCTTCCGCCCCCACCGACCGCGAACATTCGCAGACCAACCCCGGCGCAATCGCCAGTGTCTTCGCCCGGCGTGCCTCAGTCTCCACAACCATACCCGATCCAAGGACAGCCACAACCGCAGAACCTCCCTCCACCGCCCCCTCCTGCATTTGACGAGCCCGGCTTTGCACCCAACGCGTTTCCAAGCGCTCCGCAGTATGTCGAGCACTCTCGCTGGTACGACCGGTTACTAGATGTCCTACTCGGCGAGGACGAGACACAACCAAAGAACCGGATAGTGTTGATCTGCGCCACCTGCCGCCTCGTCAACGGGCAAGCCCCGCCGGGCGTCAAGACGCTGGAAGAGCTCGGCCGCTGGCGGTGCGGAAGCTGCGGGGCATGGAACGGGGAAGAGAGCGAGGCGAAGAAGGTGCTAGCAGGGATCCGGAATCAGGCCCGATCTGCGGACGGAGCGTGGGAATCGGTCGCGAAGCCGGACTCGGATTCGCACTCGGCAGGTGACGCGACGGACGAGGCGGTTATGGTCGCAACGAGCGAGGACGAGCACGTTGAATCGCCGAGTTCGGGGGCGGAGTCGCAGGATGAAGCTGTTCAGCAGCCACAGGAGCAGGAGCAGGAGACCCCGGAGGCCAGTGGCGGCAAATCGGGCCGCGGACGGCGGAAGGGGACCAGGGAAGGATGAGCGGTGATTTGTATCTTTCGGTTTTATTTATACCTACGGTCTATGCCTACAGTCCCTATAGCATGGTATTCTTTGGCGTCACATCATCAAATAGCATTATCATTCACTCATTATGCTCTATACATGTGAGCTTCCCGCAGAACGGAACTTCAGCTCCTATCCCACAGCGTAGAACCCTCCTGCGCCCTCACCCTCCGTCAGTAATTTAATCGCCTCAACAGCGGCAGTCACCTCCGCCTCTTCAGCCGTCAAGCACCCGTTCACAGCACACACCTCCACCTGCTCAACCCTCACAGAGCACGTGTAACTCGCCCCGCCCTCCTCGCTTACAACTCGCTGCGCCACAAACTGGATGTTACTCTTCGCCAACTGCTGCGCGACGTGACTCGGATGCGCAACATCAACCCCATAATCCAGGATCCGGCGCAGATAGCCCAGCAGCCCGATGCGCTCGACGAAGAGCTCGCAGGGCGCGAGGTCGCCGCCGGAATCGACGAAGATGGCTCCCAGGACGCTCTCGATGATATCTGAGAAGAACTTGTCGGCGTTGAGTCTCGACAGGGATTGCCAGGGGTAGGAAGGGGCTTGCTGTAGGGACGAGGTGATTTCGGCGCGGAGGGCGCGGTGCCGTGCGAGCGAGGCGTCGCGGGCGATGTTGAGGTCTTGGCCGCGGTAGCGCATGAAGCGCCAGAGCTGGATGGAGTCTTCGGAGGAAGTTATGGAAAAGGAGGTGGAGGATGTTTGGCTGACGTCGGGTTTGGCTTCGGGGATGGCGAATTCCATGCTGAAGAAGGCGAGGAGGTTGGCGTTTACGACGGCGTGTTTTATTTTTGTCATTTCGCCTTGCGGGCGTCGGATGGGGTGGTTGAAGATCGCGGAGACGATGACCATGTCGAGGACGGCGTCGCCGAGGAATTCGAGGCGCTGGTAGGACTGCGTTGTTGAGTCGTAGTCGCAGGAGGGGTGGGTGAGTGCCTCGACGAGGAGGGACTCGTCCGCGAATGTGTAGCCGATGTGTTGCTTAAGTCGATCGTTCATCATATGCCGGGCGCTCTCGGGAGCCTCGCTCCGGGTTGCGGATCGGGTGTCCACCCCGTGGAGGTTGATCTCGGGCAAGAATCGGCGGATACATGCCTGTGCCGTTGCGTGGCCGCCGTCCATGTATGCTGCTCCGATGAGTGCTTCCACCACATCCGCCAGCACTTTCGTCGACATCTGGCGCTTGGCTGGTACACGCTCCAGCTTTTCCGAGATCAGCGGAGCGGACCATTTGCGCGGCGTGAACATCTTGGTGATGATGTAGGCGTCGAGGCCGGTGTCAAGCGCGGCTTTGGCAAGGCGAGGATTCTGCACAAACATGTCCCGGCCCTCGGACAGATACCCTTCGTGCCAGTTCGGGTGCTGAAAGAATAACTGGCAGGAGACAGAGAATTTGAGGATCGAATCACCTAGGAACTCGTACCGCTGGTAATTGGTCAATGCTTGCGCGGAAGGGGCAGTGATGGCTGTAATGATGTGATCGGTGCTCGTAAAACCGACATCTCTCAGGATCGTTTCTCTGAGTCTGGAAGCGATCAGTTCGACCCCCAATCGCTCTACAATGACGGAAATGAACAGGCCGAATATAGCCATTGTGAACGGAAGCCTGTCGATGGTGCACACATCTGCAGTGACAATGTGACTCTTGGCTGCAGACTCGGGGATTTCCTCTTCGACATCCACCTGCCTATTAGCCAGTATCTGCCGATGCAGGAGATTGCGTCTACGCGGAAAGGGATCGCATTGCAACTCGACGACCGAAGATGATGGGTTTTCGTCGGAGACAAGCCATCTGCGGAAGAGAAATGGTTCCTTGTACCGCGAATGATCACGGACCACGCCCATGTGCATTGGGTTGTGGTCGCGCGAGTAGACTGCCAAGGCCGGGTCACATCCCTCATATGCATTCAGCCACGCCTTCAGCTCCGTATGATGCAGATCGGGTGCGAACAGTGCCGTAAAATCTCGCTCGGACGTGCAGTCCCGAGAGCTAATCGCCTGGAGATAGAGTGCCGTAGTCGCCCTCATGTCTTCGACACTGCTCAAAGGTACGTGTGTTACCCGCTCTGCTGCTTCAAAGGTCACTGTGAATGTGGTCGAATTGTCCCAAAACAGAGTCATCGGTGAGAGGGGCGGTAAGTACGTAGGTCCCACCAACCGCATACACAGTTCATTACCTCCCCCTTCATCCAGTCGCACCACGATACGACTCTGATGGATATCCGGCGACGACCATGAGTATGCCCATTCGATCCATGGATCATATT
This sequence comes from Scortechinia acanthostroma, assembly GCA_011319215.2. Classification (NCBI taxonomy): domain Eukaryota; kingdom Fungi; phylum Ascomycota; class Sordariomycetes; order Coronophorales; family Scortechiniaceae; genus Scortechinia; species Scortechinia acanthostroma. The sequence continues at coordinate 2,642 of JAABUG020166042.1, read as the reverse complement.
GTTCTGCCGTCTCCAGTATCGAGGGCATATCTTCCAAGTCATACGACTTTAGTTCTGGCTTTTTCGTCAACGGCAGAAGGTGATCGTTGACGAGGCCAAACTCGTATAGAGCTTTATATGCCTGAAAGGCAGTCTCTTTCATCGCTGCTCTCTCTGTGCGCCACCATCTTGTACCCTGCGTTCGGCGGACCTTCGGATGCACGCAACTGGGAAGAATTACCGTCCCCTTTAAAAGTCCATTCTCGTTCTCTGCGAACGAGAACACGGGCCGCATATCCACGTAAGGCTCAGCAGGCAGTACGGCGCAGAAATGGTGCAGGTGTGCCATGGCCGTGTCTGCTGTGAGAACAGCGCTGACAATAGATCATTATTCAGAAGTCCCAGCAAATTCGGGAGTGAAAGGATCATACCTCGTAGACTCAACAGTAAGCCGCTCCGTGACTTTTTCTTCAAGGTTCTCCAATGCAGAGGCACTTTTCAGCTCCCGCTCATCATCCTGATAGGCCTCTATCATGGCCCGTTCGAGAGCATGCCACTTGGAAACGTCAGCAGAGGCATCGTCTGTTGCGAACATGATTGCGTATGTCGACTGTTTCCGCCTTGCCCGCCCCCGGCGCTGGACGAAGGACTTGAGGTTGGGCGGTTTGTCATAGCAAACGACGACGCTACAGGCACTAATGTCAATGCCTTCTTCGAGGACGTCCGTGGCTATGATGAGGTTCTTGCGGCCGCTGCGGAAATCATCCAGTGTATCACGTTGCGACTGCATGTTTAAGAGATCGCCGAGAATGTCCTTGCTGGCGTTGCCGTTGGACCAGCCAACGTAGGCAGCACATCTGAACCGTCCGCGCGTCGAAGGGTGCACTGAGAGAAGACTAGTCATGGCGCTGACTGTTGCCCTCTGTTTGACAAAGATTAATCCCGAGAACTCCGGCTCATCGAGTGAGTCGAGGAAGTTGAGGAGAGATCCAAACTTTGGAGAGATGCGAAAGGTATCCGGATCGTTCAACGCAAGCTGAATCTCTGAAGCAGGAATTTTCGAGAGAAAGTCTATTAGGTACGCTTTCTCGTCTTCGTCCCAGTCGCCGGTCATATACGAGTCACGGACGCGATCTTTGAGCTGTTTGACGGACGCGTGGATGTAGTACTCGGCAGCCCATTCTCCGAGTTCCGCGAAGATATGACGACAGCGATCGACGAACCTTCTCAACTGCTCCCGACAATACGTTTTGCCCGTCATGAGCGCTGCTTTCAGAGATATGTCGTCAAGGGGCCTTTTTCTGAGCCGCTTTATGTAGGGGTCATCCTCAATGTCCAAGGTTTCCCAAGCGTGATAAAGGGCGCGCAATGTCTGACTTGCGCTTTCGAACCCCGCAGCATCAGTCGGCGTGTACCATATCTGTTGCAATTGCGGTCTATGGGTGAACTTTAGGAGTTCCTGTCGATGCACGCGGGGCGTTCTGCATACCGCATCGAGGTTGGATTCAACCGTTCTGGTTGGCGTCAGCAAGGTCAACAGATACATTGCAGAAGCTTAGCAGCACTGACAAGAGCTCCTGACGATTCGACCTGACCACCGGACTGGCTGTTAGGCCCATAATGCGGGGGACAGCACCGGGGCCGAGTTTAGCCAAAGTAGGATGGTAGAAGTCCCGCATGATTTTGTTTGCGGCATGCTTTCGCGTGCAGTGGTGCGCTACAGTACTCGCTATCAACAATTCTGTCCATCAGTAGAGCGCAGATTGTAGACATACCTTCATCGAAGATGATCAGAGCCAGCCGAGACATTTTCACGAAGCCGTGGCTGAGAGCATCCGCAAGGACCGCGTGCGTCGATACAATGACTCGGTAACCATCCAGAACGGCATCCCAGATCGACTGCTCGGTCCATAATTCGACTTTGTCGAGTCCGGTGAGTGTCCGTGTTCTCACTGCTGGTAAATTGACCGCAATCACTTCGTGCTGTTGGATGCACAGAGCGACCGTCGGGGCCAGGAACCAGATGAGCTGAAGGAATGATTAGCATATTTCCGAATAGAAAATTCCAGTGCTCGGAATCAATGAGAATATACCTTGTCGGGAGGGCAGATGTCCAGCTCTGCCTTGGTTCGTAGCACCGCTCTACACTTGACTTGTCAGAATAAGGGGCCGCTAACGCGCGGAGGGGGAACAATGACAGCGCGGCCATGACCGCACAAAGAGACATACATATGCGTTTTGCCGCTCCCTGTGTCCATCTAAAGGATCGTTATCATTGCCATTTTGAAGTTTTATGTATGGGATGAGGGAACATACTGCCACAATAATATTCTCCTTCATGCTAGCCTCCAGCATCTCAACCTGATAATTCCGTGGCTGGTATGCAGCCGCATCTTGGCTTGTAGTAACAGCGGTGGCCATTATGAAATTGTGATAATCTATATAAGCCGGAACAGCAGAAGAAAGTCCTCATTTTCCCGTCATTTGCAAAGGAAAACAGAAACAAACTGGAGATGATCCCAGAGGCATTGGCGGCTTTATGAAGTTGCTGTTTGGTCTAAACGGGAGAGTTGAGGGGGAAACGCTGAGGTGCGTGGGGTTGATGAGCGGACACCAGACAAAGCAGCTCTGCAGCCTTGTTGCCAATGTTATCAAAGTTCAAG
>JAABUG020162711.1:0-84460 GCA_011319215.2 Scortechinia acanthostroma | reverse complement strand
ATCGGGATGCCGTTTTGATCTTCTATAACATGCTTCCGCTGATTTAAATAATAACCGTGCTGTATCATTTGAAACGTTGAGAGCAAGCTTGTATGGCATTCAGGCAGGTAAGCCACTCTCTTCAGCTCCAAGATATGCGGCTTCCCGTTCATTCCAATTGCTGTCAGTTCGACCTTTCCATATCCAAGGATTTGAACGTCTGTTGCACCGAAACGCGCGTACTCATCTTCCACCGGCTCGTAGGTGAGAAACCGAGTTCGATTGTTGCAGATATGAATATCCGCTCCTGAATCAACGATCCAACTGTCTCGCAGCTCGTATGTGCCGCCTAGCGAGAACGCTGCTGAATCGCTTCGGATAGTGCTCATCACGGTACGGGTTGATTCCTTATTCTGATTGGTCCGATTGATCGCTGATTCCATTGCTTGACGCAGTTTCGGGTTATTCTCCTTAATCCATTCGAATTTCTGTTCAATATCCTTGTTCGGTTTCCATCCATTCGGCCTCATCGATTCGATCACGTACGGACACTTATCAAATCGGTGCTTCTCTCCGCAGGGGCAGTCATACGGGCCTCGCTTAGGCCGTTCATTTCCTTGATTCTTATTGGTCGAATCAGAATTCCGTTCGTCGGGGGATTTTCCTTTGAATGCTGCAAAGGCGTTCTTCCGTTCTCGTTGGCTATAGGACAGCCAGCGTTTCCGGAAATAATGGATCTCCATGAAGACATCCAGGGATCTATCCCTCGCCAGCTCATTTAGTCTGATCTCGGCATACGTTCGATCAACGCTCCTTAATGCTGTAAGGAAGGTCTTGGTTCCGTATTCGCCTAGGAGGTAGGTCATATCAAGGCGTTTGCATTTGCCTAGCACCTCCTCCCATTCGCCTAGCCATGTCTCGACGTTCTGATTGGCTAGTTTCGATTGAAGTCTAGTATATCTCGACGTGATGTCCATCTTCTGATCTTCCTTCGGCGGCTCCATGCCGTTTTTCAGTTTCCAATATTTCTCAATGGCGTGATCTGATTCGTCAGTTAACCGATCAAGAAGCCTCATCGATACTGTTTGCTCAATTTCTTGCCATATGACCGTGAGGCCATGTTCCACCTCCTTATATTCGTTCAATTGCCTCTTCCATCGCTTCTCTCGACGATCATATAAGGTTTTCGGATCGAGATCTTCCTTCGGTAATCGGTTCGCTTGCGGTGCTGGAGCCTCTGGTTGGTTCGCTTGCGTATTACCTTCTTCGCTAATCTGTTGAGGTCTCGCTACCGTTGTTTGGTTGTTCGGTGCAGCTGTCTGATTGGTTGGTTCAGGTTCTTCGTCGTCTGGATGGACCGGCTTCGTTGGACGCGGCGTCTTTCGAAGCAAGATATCCAGTACTCCATACCTTATTGCTATTTTCTGTATCTGGGAGTTCCAATTCCACCAATCATCGGGCGTATCTAGCACGATGGGAACCTTCCTGGTGGGTCTATTGCTCGTCGGTTCGGCGTAGTAGTCCATTGTCAACTCAGGGGTGACGGCGGCGTCGATATATCTTCGATTCTTCTCAATTAGGCAGGTCAATTCCAATGAGGTATCTCTCCAATTCTCTGAGATAGAGCTCAGTCCAATGTCCGATTGCCTAGGCCTAGGGGATGGCTTCCAAATCGATCACCAGGCGTCTTCTTAGGGGCAGGCCGGGCTCATAACTGTTGAAATGACTAATACCCGTAAAGTTTCGTATCGACTAGCAATTTATATGGCCAATTGAAACTCAATGAAGGTTCAATTCTTTCTAAACGAATGACTATCTAACTTCCATTTATATTCGATATCAAAATCCATAGATTACCGAGGCAGTTCGGATATATGGATATATCTACGGACGCTCGGGCGTATCCGAATCGGGGTAAGCGGTAAGATAATTCAACAGCCTGTCTCTGAAAGAGCAGAGGTTGCCATTGAAACACCTGCTATTCTCCATGAAAATGTCCTTGTCGAATACACTCGGCCCAATTGAGGTGGTTAGATGATGATAACACTATACATAAGAGAGTGGGCACTAATCTAAGGAAGGTTAAGTCACTATGAAGGTAAAGCTGTAACGGTCTTCATTGGCCACAGCAGAAAATGTTACACCTTTGTAACAAACATGCACTGTGTCGAGGAAGGACTAGGCAATGGAAAGCACATTCCCCATTGGTTCAACCTTGCTCCAACGCATCTGTATTCAGTCCGGTATTCTTTAAACGGATCCTTTTCGCGAGATACCGCTTAATCATTGTGGTTGATCTACACCTCAATATCACCTCCCAAGAAAGGAAGAAAATGCGAACCATGCTAAGATGGAAGTGGGTTTCAACTACATGTTCGCGATCAATCGACTGTAACATTGAATATACGATTATTAACCCTGCGGCAGCAAATAATATGCCATCTCTTTGACCAATTCCCCTTGAGTATCAGAAACCTCCGACATGATGTTGATGCCCCTCCAGGCCGGAACCTTGCCCTCAGGTATCTAAAACTTTGTTGGAGCTCTCCTAAATAGCCATCTCTTTGCGTCTTATACATGAGATGCTGCTAAATCTTCCATCAGAGTTGCTAAGAGCAACTCTTGAATATGTATGTAAATCCTTCAAACCCTCCAAATTCCGCTGTGTTAGAACTGAATAATATAGCTCCCATGGGAGGATCTGTGGGCACTCTACGCCACTTCAACTGCAATTCGAGCTCATGTGCTGGGACCACTCTTCAAGCACACAGAGATACACCTGGTTGCAAAACCGGTGCAAATATTTACACACTTCAATACTTTCAGGTACCCTCACATGAAACACGCTAAGCCACTTTTGTAAAGGTTCCGAAAATACTTGTTACGAGTTTCCGTATTGCATGGTACTCGCTGTCCCATGACGCAGATATTTTACATAACCTGTATCACCACGTACAAATGTATTCGTCAAGCCACGCGGATATATTCCCAGGAACCTACCAAGGATCCCCTCCTGGAAGATCACGTCGATCATCCTCGTAGGGCAAAAAGAGATGCCCCCCAAGCTAGCTCCATTGACTCTGGAGTTTATCCATGACATGATTTTGAGCAATGACCTTACTCACTCCCACATTGCCAACGCGGCTGGCTGCCATCCAAGTACTATCACCAGGCATGCCACCAATATGAACCTTTTTGGAAATGTGAAAGCACCCCTAAATAAGGGCGGACGCCCACGGGGACTTACTCCAGTTATGCTTAAAGCCCTTTGTGATCACCTACTTGAGATGCCCTATTTATACCTTGATGGCAATATTCCTATAGGACGAGTGCCAGGTGCATATAACTATATGCAGCATTGGTCATGCTCTTAAGCGTGAAGATTGGTCCAAAGAAGCTGCTAAATATAAAACAAGAGAGCAAAATGCAGATCTATAAGATGCATACTTTCATTTTATGTCAGACTTTTGCTCATATCATCTTGTGTACTGTAGCTCAGGAAGTAGCATCATCGTAAGTTACATCATGACCACTTTGTTAGTGACGCAAACAATCTAAGGACTTCTGAATGCGGTGTTGAATAGTAGTCTGGATTACGGCAAGATCGGATTATGCCAGGTATTATAACTGCTATTGACAGACAAAGAAGCCTTTAAGAAGCCCTTATAAGAAGCCTTTGATCCCAATTGACAGCTTTCTCGCCAAAGATCAAGTACACATTTCCAGTTTATTGATCGCAGCCGGTTTCATTGTCAAGATGACTGAACAAAAATTCGATGGTGTGAAGTGGGACCCGAATGACGGGCGTTTTTATTATGAAGATGGGGATGTCCCAACTGTCCCGGTTAAGATCAATTACGCCGACATGAAAGGCAATGTTCGCATCACAGAAGCTGAGCTCAAAAAATGGTTCAAGATGGACAGAACACAACTCAATATTCCAAAGTATTTAATCGCGAACGAATTTCATTGGGGCGACCGATATGACACTGGATACCACCAGCTTTACGATCTTCACGGGGGCTTATCTGTCTATCAACCTATTGAATTCGTTCCTTGCTGCATGCAAATCGGAGAAACCGCGGGAAACATACTCGGGACGAGCATTCACGAAAAAACCGTCAATGTTCAAAAGACCAGTTTGTATGCCAGTGCCACTGCGTCGCTTGAAGTCTCGGCTGGCGTAAATTACATGGGCATGAGAGTTGACGCCCACGCAAAAATTGAGGGAGGTATAGAAACTAAAAAAGACACCACGCGGATGAGGGAAATTTCTCAAGATGGCAAGGTGCCACCAGCGACACCTGTGATTGAGGTCTGCGTGGGATTGTTGTTAAGAGCAAAGAAAGTCTACGGTCACTACGTTGCGAACAGCGACGTCTCTGCGTGCTGGTATTGGGATCATACGGACCACCGTCTCAGTTGGAAACACGAGGGAGGATGGGCTAAGCTATGGGTCGGCAATGATGCACTTCAAAACGTGAAGGGACTACAATTCCACATCGAAGGCCACATGTATGTTCAAAGCCTCCCGGTCATGAAAAACGGAGAACTGGTTGACGTGCATATGGTCTTTAAGAGAGACGATTGGAAAGACTGGTACGCATATCTCAATGGAAAGAAGGCGAACTACAGTACAACCCACCTCATGGCCTATCCCGGCTATACGCCTCTGACAACGCTGATGACTTTTGATGACAAGAGGTAGGCTCTCTGAGAGTCTGCTTGGTTACAGTATCTTGTCTAGGACTTGGTTTGGCATGTTCTTTGATCATTTTGTGCTTTGCCTATTGTTTCAATTGTTGAGTGGCTGGTTTATCGTACTCGCTTTGTACTACGATGAGTTCCTGCCTTGGCATGGGTTTTTCCCTGAGATCTATTCCGTCAGGTTTTCCCCTGCTGTAACCCTAATGGGAAGGCTGAAATAAATGTCTTGCTTTCCGAGCATGTACAATGAGGGGGGGTTCAAAAGTATCTAAACCCCCGACTTCACCGCTTCCATTCTGCCAGCCTAAACGCGCACGTAATTCCTCTTGATTCTATTCCGATGAATCTAGTCACTTGAAGGCTTGACATGCAACTGATGAGAATATTACGGAATTTATACTATGCCTTACCTGCTGCACGCTATCCTTGATGCTGGAGGGAGGTATACGAGATATTTCTTCTAGCTAGAGGCAGAATAGCTAATAATGGAAGCGGTGGAGTCCGGGAGTACTTTTGAACCCCACTGTATCTTGGCATTCAGGGTTTGGGGAACAATGAAAGAGTGTAGGTGGTGACACCGATTTCCGGAGATACTGTACACATAAGGGTTGTAGCAATTTTTAAAGATCAATATGAAGCCTGACGTTAGGATTACTTCATACAGCTGGTTGCAAAACTGGTGCAAATGTTTATACTCTTAACTACTTTCAGGAGCCCTCTTATAAAATTAACGCTAAACCGCTTCCGTGAGCTCCTGTTACATGTTCTGTATTACATGGTACGGGCCGTCCTATGGCTCAAGATATTTTACATCTCCTTGTGTCCCGCGTACAAATGTATCCATCAGGCCACGCGGATATGTCCCCATGAGCCTACCAAAGGATCCTTCCTGGAAGATCATGTTGATCATCCTCACAGGGCAAAAAAGATGGCCCTAAAAACAATGATGCATGAAGGCACAGATCCTGCAGCCAATTTACTTGTGGGATTTTACTGAGGTCACCTAGGTCTAACCTGATTTTTTCTAAGATATAAGTGTCGCCACTGGCTGCCACCCTCACCCGACTGTTGGAGCTGCATTCGGAAAGGGCGACTCTTAAATACATCATATTTATATCATAACCTATACGTAACTCTATTTATGAAGATATAAAATTTCCCTAGTATCCTGTTGCAGGAGATCCTTTTACAATCTCCTCTCTGCTTAGCACTATTGACCTCAAAGTAATAGATGATCAAGCACATCAATAGCACAGCATGAGCGGAATAACTGATGAGGCAGCTATAGAAGCCCATGACCTCATTAACCAAGGCGAAATGGAAGAAGAGAGGGTAAGCCACACCATGACTGACTATTTACGCCAGTAATAATCTGAACTGGTGAGCAGATACATGAAAGTGATGATGCACCACATCCTGATGCTAGTCAGACCACACCATCACCGAACCAAACCGAAAATCTACATAATAGATCAATTGCCCCTCAGCACAAAGAATCCATGTTTGATGAAGTAAAGGAAGCGCTACATCTCAAAAAATAAGCTAGGAGGATTCAAGAGGGTTATGTAATAGTAAAAAAGTGATTTTTGCTTAATTCACAGACGAATATTAGTATAGTGAATTGATCTTTTAATGCTCTACTTCCAGTTATTAGTTAGACCATTTTGTTTATTTTGGTACTATAGCTGCTCACCATAACTTAAATCCTCAGCTTACCACTCCTCGCGCATCCTTCTTTCTCACTTTTTCAGCATGCGAAGCGCGCGTCTTCAAGTACAGAAACTATAACAAGGCCTGTTGGGACCTTGTATAAAAGCAGCTTAGCGTGTTTCATACAAGGGCTCCTGAAAGTATTGAAGAGTATAAACATTTGCACCGGTTTTGCATCCGGCTGTACTCTCCTTTGGTGATCATCTGCGAATTATCGGCGACATCTCAACTAGAGCAAAGGGTCCATGTAGCCATAGCTTCATGGAGAAGCGTTGTCCGCTCCACCAAGCCTTTTTGAGGAATGTGGGAGTCTTGGAGGAACTCCGCGCAATTCACTCTGTCCTGACACCCCATGTTCGGAGTCTCCTATTTACGCGGAGAAGCAATCCCTTGACCACACTTCAGGACTGATCCTCGATGACACTGGGGCAGATAAAAATTGGGATTCTAGAGAAGGATTCTGTCTGCTTCGGAACCTTTCATCCAGCGGGCATCTTCACCTAGTGCGTCTTCCAGCGCGACTGTGAAACCACTGACGACGCTGAGGAAGTGAATAACCTTATAGAAGAACTACATAGTTCTAATATGACTCCTCCACGCTCAATCTAAACAACGCTGCCATAAAGTAATCAGTTATCGACGGGGATAATGGGCCATCTGCAGTGGCCTTCTGTGAAATTTGTAACTACTTTCACTAAGTCATTCCCTGACCTGTTATAGGCGGGAAACGCGGCGTACAGCTGCTGCTATCAATAAAAGTAGGGCTTTTAGCCTGTAAGCATAGCAGTTTCAAGTGTCTATTCAGAATGTGCGCATCTTTTTCTAGAAATTCAACCCACATCATACGTACCGTGGGCAGCAACTAATGTCATTAATGATTCAATGTCTGACAGTGACTTTTCAGGTAGACCGGCGTTATCAGAGTCTCAGCTTCATGCATAAATACAATAGCTAGTCCGTACCGTCGGCCTGGACATGTTTAGAGAGATCCCATAGCATACTATGTTGGCTACGGCCGCCTATGCGCATGTCTCACAGGACAAAGTCTGGATGCTACCTGTTCTACCACAGGATCTAACCAGGAGAAGGATTTCCTGTGGGCGGAGCTGTTCTGCTAGGCAGCCTTTGAAAATAGCCATCTTAATCTTATGTAAAGGGCGGCCGCTTGCTTGTTGATTATATTAGTTATATTTACTTATTAATATAGAGGCCCGTTATATATGCCAGTGGGTCACCTTAGTTAGTACTATATATATATCTTCTCCAACCTGCACCAGACTTCTGCCCATTGCCACATCTGCCCTGATCTTACAGACCAAATTAACTCTTTGAGTATATTGGTTTATTAAGCACAGCGGTTGCGCTGTCCTTCTATTAACCTCTCTATTTTGTTAGGACTCTTACTGTATCTCCCTGCCATGTCATAATTTATTACATACAGCCGCCATACAGCACTTTTCTGTATAGAGTATACTACATATTTCACTGCCTTTCCCAAATGTCACTAAGACAGTAGACACCTAACATATGCTATGATGAATTAATTTCACTAGAAAGTGCCCTGAGTCCTCTCTTAAGAAAAGCTGTGTAATCAGAGTACACTTGATTGCAAAAATGGCGCCTGGGTCTTATACTCTTCGATTGTTTTCTATACCCCAGTGCCAAGATCTGCTAAACTACTTTTGTTATTCTTCCGAAGACCACTATTGCAGCATCTCTGTATTGTATTTTATGAATGTATCTCTATCCAGTATAATTTACAGTAACTTGTACGAGGTATACACATGGCTTAATGTTTCCCAAGCCTTGCCGGATGATCTTCCCGCACAACCCAGTCGATCATCCTTGTGAGGCGACGGAGCTGGCGCCTAACCTTGCTGCGTCGACTTTAGCATTTATCCATGATATGATTGGCAGCAATGAACTTACTGTCCCCCATATGGCAGAGGCTGCTAGCTACAATGAGCATACTATTAGACAGCTTCGCTCCAACATGCACCTATTTGGCAAAGAGAACGTGTGGAATTAATTACTCATTCTGAAAGTTTACTGCCGGACTCAGGATTGAGATCAACTAAGCTTCTGTTTAACAAGAAATTCAAAAAAGCGCTCTGAGCTGTTCAGTTGTTTATTACTGCGTGGGTTTATCGCGAGGATCCGTCCGGATTAGGCGTTTCCCCGGATCGCTCAGTGACTGCTGTTAGTGAGTAGGTAAGAAATGAGGTGAAGGCCAACTCATTTATGGGTCTTAACCCACTAACCCACCTTGCTCTCTTTTAGATCTGATGTCATGTTCCCTTTCATGGAGTTGTACAGAGTACTGCATACTAAGAAATTAAAAAGGGGGGGATGTCATCACTCTGTTCTGTACTGCATGTTTTTCCCTATGAGTATCTACATAAATCATGCGTCGTCCCCAATCATGCGTCGTTGACGTCATGACAGTCTGTGTAGTTATCGTTGTTGGATAATATAATTCGTCATATAGACATCTCTGCGGGTTCATAACGGCTTATACACCGTCACTAATTGGCAAAAACATCAACCTGTGGCAAATCATGGTATCTATATAAAGCCACCACTATACTGGAGCCATTATAGTCCTAAGCTAATTTATTATAAAATTCTCATCTAATAGTAAACAGCAAGCAAGTTCTTTGAGCAAACAAGCCATGGGTTGGTTTAGTGGTAGGGAATGTGCACCTTTCACATCTCTTCCTATTGCTGGCTGACTGAGTTAGATGACTCTGACCAAGCGGCGGCCTACGACCAGGTCGCCAACGCACCCCATAAAGCTGGACTTTCTACTGAACTCATCGCTAGTGCCGCGTCATATGAGACGGCGAGAGTATACGAGACTCATTGTGCGGAAAATGGTAAATTCCCCATCCCGGTGATAAAAGCAACAAGAGTAACATGTCCAGGACCACCCAAATCCTATGCAAAATATAAAGAGTTACTAAATGACCTTGCGGATGAAGTCGTTGACAGAATTGTTGAAACAAAAGGCCTCGACTTCAATGACAAGGAAAATGCGAAACGTCAAGCCATGAAACAACTTTATGATCTCTCAGCGGGTGACTACTAGCGAATACATAAGTTTCAATACGGCTCCATGTATTTAACATAGTAATACAAGTACTGGTAACGGTTCTTAATTATAGTTATTACGGCGCCTTCCCTAGTAAAGCTTAGTTTGATGTGCTTTGGGGTACGGAAAACAACTCAAGAGTATAAGACCCGGGCGCCATTTTTGCAAACAACTGTACAACAGTACCGTTGTCAAGAATGATCTCACGACTTATCCCTACATCCGCATGCGGTAGATCAGTATAAGGTAGGGAGATGACTGTTGCATTTTGCCAGATCCGCGGGGCACTCCGGCTCGCGGTTTGGCTGATTTGCATGGAAGTTTACAGCCACCCATGGATCGTCCGTACAAGGCCCTTACGCATATGCGTATGTCATTATTATAGTTACAGTTTTGTACATTACTTAAATTATACGGAATATAGATATTCCGGATATTTTACCAGTTAAAGTCTAGCTCCGTTTTGAATTAGGTTTTAGAAGATAAATCAGAAGTATGAATATTTGCACCAGTTTTGCATCCAGCTGTATGGTTCCATCCCGTTCTACCCACAGTCCTGAATCGTAAACAACTGCCGGCGGCACGAATATTTGAAGTCCTGGGGCTATCGATAATGCACATCAGAAGCGTGCACATCCTTCGCTGTTCGCAACATGGGCCACAAGATGTATTCGGTCTACTGCGTAGAATACCTAAATTGAAACGGTGTGTGTATGTGAGATTGCCTCCCACTCCCCTATGACCACCGCGTTACCGCCTACTGTTGCATTCGTTTAACCTTCCTCAGAATCGAGTGCGACCAATACTCGACCTATAATGGCGATGGGACATTGAAACCGGATGGACACCGTGATCCTAGTGGCAGGTTTCCTGGGGGCCTGAGCTTCTTCGCTGATGTGGGCTTGTTTTACCCGTTTCAGCTTCTGGAAGATCTTGAAGTTCACCAAGCCTCTACGAACCCAATAGTTATCCCAGAGTTGCCAGCGCTTCGAAAGCTGACAATCAGCTACGAGGATTCTCACTGTGATTTTGGCTGTGTTGAAGTGGACTTGTCAACACTCCCTTGGCTATCAACATTCGGGTTGGAGAACATGTACTCACAGAGCCTGCTTATCTCAGGAGAGGCACTGGCCTTAAGACGTGTCACCATAAGCTGGTCAGACTTTGATCTTCTGGACCTTCAAAAGCTGGGCCAAAATATTGAGGAGATCGAGGCAAGTTTTTCAAATCTATTGTGCCCCAGCCCCCAGTGCAGAATCAAACTCCCGAAGCTCCGGAGCCTGGTATTGCAGCATTCGGTAGATTTCTTCCGCCATCTGTTAACAATCGAGCTGCCGTCTTTGGAAGATCTCCTCATTGAGGGCATATATGATGATTCAGACATGCGTGACTTCTTACCGGAACTCTCTAATCCCACCGACCGAGACTCCTTACGGCTGAGAGCCAACGATGGCTCACTGCCCCAATTTCTGCGTCAAGCAAGGAGTCGGATAGAGCCCATTGTGTGATGTAAGTTTGTCTAAGAAAGGCAACTTTTGTTAATATTCGAAACTTACAATAGAGCTACAGGGGATAGAGGCTGGTCTCTAACAAGAACGTATGAAAGATCAAGAATCTATTTCGTTGTCGCCGAAAACCTTTATGCTTTGCAGGTTGACAGTTTGAAGTGAACCCTAAGGGTGACGACAATATGCTGTGGATGTCATGTCATATTATGGTGTTGAAGCCTGATCTGAGGAGCAACATATTTAAGAGAGTTGGTCGCTCCACTTATCTTCGTCATCTGCCGACATAAATTGCGAGACCTTGTTCCATGGAGACTTCCACAGGTTAGGCGGCTTGGGGCCAGCCGATCACAGTAATTGCAGCAAGAGAGGACTAATCTACTGGGTGCAACCGCAGTCCTTAACTGGATTTTGTATTAAGAGATAAACACTATGCTAGAAGAGGAAGGCACTAAGTGCATGGGCTGAGGTTTAGATCAGTGTAGGACTAGCGAATAACGTTGCGCCAAAATCCCTTAAAACAACGTAAATGTCTGAGGAGGCGCATAGTCATACAAACTTAGCTGGTTAACGCTGAGTCTATGTGACACATCCTCACAGATTGTCGATGCCCGGTCCCTTGTCTCGAGTTTTCATGACTTGTAGGGCTTGGTGTTTTGTACGCTTACGGCCCAAAACCCAAAGTGTAATGGACATTAGAAGAAGAACGATCACAAGAGAGACAATAATCGCACCCGCAAGTTTGGACGTAGCTTTGCTTCTCGCATTGCGCTCCCCGCGGGAATGGAGAAAAGTAGATGTTGTGAAAGTTATTCCGTGGGATTTGCCGGCATCAACGAAGATCAAGGCGGATTCGGCGAGCCCACGGTGTTCTAGCAGCAGTTCCTGCGGCAGAGTTTCCTAGCTGCTAATAGACTATGATATAATGTTCGTACCTTGGCACAGCACGTAATTTGGGCGGGTGGAAATTGGGGGCTTAATATGAAGTAGATCTTGGCCAGTCAAGAGCTATTGAACCCTTGATCGATCGCTCTGCGTTTGTGTTTATGAGCTGGTACTGTAAAAGAGGTTTCACTATAATAACTGCTACTCTGTGGCCGTTTGCGCGTCGTACATGGTTTGACCCTACTAAGCCACACATGAAGGGCAGATTTAGTTACCCCAAATACCTCAGCGGCTTCCGATTTTTTTAATTTTTATTTATTTTTTTTATTTATTAATTTTTTTTTAATTTTTAATTTTATTTTATTTTTTTATTTTTTACTTAAATGGCCGATTCATATGGGCCTCTTCGAATTAGGACATATTATGTAGCCTCTTAGAGACTTATGAATGCGTTTTACTCGTCTAAATACATAGAACTGTGACATGGCGAGCTGCCAAGACTCTGACCTTTTATGAGGAGACTTGGATGCCTGTGTCTCTTTCTTCTGGCACCGAGTCGCACTGATTATCAACGGCTCACAAAATAACAACATTCATTGATTTGCGGGGACACCTTTCTGTCATAGTTGCAACAGAGACACACTGACCACTCACTATATCTTCCCACCATTTCAGTAGTCGTACTTGGTTTCAGCCGGTGGACTGGGGGAGTAGTGTGTAAACGGATATTTTGGCTGCGTGATTTTCCAAGGTGGGGACGATGCCGGATTCAATGAAAGCATCATTCGTGAGCTCAAAATTGGAAAGTCTCTGAGAAGATCGTGAAAGGAACTTTGCAACCGGAGCTTGTCAATACAATATGCAGAGTATTGGCTTAGCCAGTTCAATAAAGTGTCATGCTGATGGAGCCTGAGGAATGACAGCCGTACAGCTTCAATGACTGCAAGCTGTGTATCAAGACTATCTGGTTTTTCCAGATCTATGAAACAGGCCGTCACCTTTTCGAAAGCCAGATGCTGTAGCTCAGGGATAAGATATGTCCCTGAGAAGATATACAGACGTATGTGGACCAATAGTGGATGGTTCTCGGAAGTAAAATCCGCCGCTGGGGGTGCAATAATAGGCTTATCCTCCACATCTGCTTCAATATCGTGCGGAAGTGACTTTTGGACGGGTTCGATTTCGCTGATCACAGTAGGATAATCGCCCCTGTATGCCCACTCAATGAATCGTACAACCGTTCCTTCTGTCGTTTCGTCAAATCTGTATATTCCCTGTCGGCCCTCATCGAAAGTCCCATCCAAGGCAGCAATAACTGGTTTGCATTTCAAGCCGAGCAGCTTCCGATGAATTTTAAATAAACGTCCCACCTGACCAGCTTGGAGAGAAACGAGCTCTGAATCGAGAAAACTATCACGAGGTTAATGTCACCACGTTTATTTTCTCGAACAAGTAACATACTCGATATATGGCGATTCGCATTTGTTGGCCTTTTTCTCCATGGCTATTTGAAAGATCAGCGACGACACTGGTGAGCTAGCAATGAGAAGTTTATTAAATTGCAGTTTCGAACGGACGATTCAAGGCTGGAGACTCAGAAGGTAGTATTCTATTGCTTTTGTTTGCCTTTTGTGTTATGACTTCCTTCCCCCGGGTGGGTCTAGATGGTGGCACAAACAAGGACATCCAATCATCACCAAATTGCAAACTGCTGACACGTGCTGTGTCGTTATTTGTCAGGAAGATACAGGTTGCTAGTTTGATCAGGTAGTGATTTCTTTCGACAACAATGCGTGTTGAGTGAGACCGACTGGGCAAGTCTGTATAGGAAAGGGTTGAGATGGTGCTGATATACATGGATCTTCCCTGCAGGCAGATAATTACTCCATCAACCGGTGCAAAACGTAATGAAGTGTACTAATCTCCGAATAGGAAACTCAAATCTCCTTTTAAACCATAGCAGGCTCTCTCCTTCCTACCCGTCTCTCCATTCTCTAATTCTGCGGGGCGAAAGCTTTATCTGGACCCATAATAGCACTCTTCAAGCCCTTGAAGGGTACATGGAGCCTACGTTCCGATACGACGCGGATTCCCTCTTTCTGGAGGAGTCTTTCCAACCTGATTTTGGGGACTGGCAGCGCAAAGGTAACATAATGGCAGGGTTCCCGCTCGTGGTTTCCTGTTATGCATTCATTGGATAATAACCTGGCGGCCAGGATCAGATATGGCAATGTGGCGGTCTAGAGAACTCTTGATATGCTGCAGCTTTGGTGATAACAGAGAAAAATCTCTTGCAATAGGTCCTCGTCATCCAATGCATGACAGGAAACGACGAGCGGACACCCTGCCACTATGTTGCCTTAGCGCTCCCCGCCCCATAACGAGGGAAGGTATTGATTTGCCCGTAATGCAAGAGACGGAGGAGAAAGACAGGCTACTGCTGTGTCCTGCAGAACAGTCAAAAGGGGATCTACCTAAGCATTACTGCCCTACTAGAGCATTGCCAAGTACGACCATGGAGGAACCTAGCTGCTCTGTCACATGAATAGGCATGGCAACCTATAATACGCTCTGTCTATCAGGCGTCATTTCATAACCTTATCTTCTTACAACCTCCTTCAGACTCCTCACCTTTCTTTTGTCCGCCATCTATCTATCCACAGGACGTCAAATCTTAGCCCTCGAAGCCGCGTCCGAGGATGGAAACTAAAAATTTGATCCTACGGGACATCGACTGGAACCTCGACCAACAGGACTTACACTATATATCGCAGAAACCGTATGGGAAGTTGTAAGTGACCACAGGATCCCCGCTAGAACCGGTTCTCATAACGATCAGGCTTCCAGTGTCTTTCAAAGCACTGGGATACGTTAGGCAGCAGCTCGGTTCTCATGCTTCCGTCGTTGCCGTGGATCTGAAATGTCCTCAAGGACTAGTCCTTGCTGGCCCTCTTAGCACGATCGCCATTATTATTGCTGACGAAAACAGCCTGTTGTTTATAAGCTCTAAAGACGTGGAAAGCTACAAGTATGAACTTGAAGTTGCTGGTCTGATCGAAAAGAAACTTGGCGCGTATGAAAGTATACTTTTGGAGAGAGTGAGCCATGACCGTGTACTATCCTCTCTCCAAAAGGCAACGCCCCGGGGATTCTGGCAATAGGCCGTTTGAGTTCATTAATGATTACGTTTGACCTATTCGGATACGCAGTAAAGAATTCCGTGTCAATCTTTTGGATCTGTTAGGAACGCAACGGAAGGAACGAGTTAACTCATCCGCTATAGTGGCAATACAAGACACACCAATGTCAAGAAGCTAGAGGATTCTGGGAGCGTTAAGATGAACCGTCTATTCACTGAATTTGGATTCGTGTCTGGGCGTCCCATCTAGTCATTGGTACGACCTGATTCCATGTGATGACATAGCTGCGGATAACTGGGCAACAACTAACCGCGGCTCCCTCATATCTGCACGTAGAGCACGGACTGGTAGGGGGTGCTGGCTAACCTCGCTGGCGGTTTCACTAAATCCAAAAGTGGCAATTACGCTGCCGCAGTTCTGTTAATACCTAAAGTAGTATAGCATGACTGTTTTGGCAGCACGAGCGGTTAAACTATCTGCCGATCATCAGACCCACGGTTCGCTTGAGCTTGATGCAACTACCCCGCTCGATGTGCAAATCATAAGAAGTCACTACACTGAGTTGCTAGTGGCTTTTTATTCTTAATAGGTCTCCTGACGTGGTCGTCTTAGCCAGGCTGCTTGTTTGGTAGGTGTGACGGAAGATCGAGAGCATAATAGACGTCCTCGGGAAGTGTGCTGGGTAGGGAGGTCAGGTAGCTATGCATCTGAAAATGTAGGGCTACTATACAGTAATTGTGGTGGAGAGCGCCACATTGACAACCCCAAAACGAGTGGCTTGTTCGTTCCAGACTTCGCAATAGCATGTATAAAACAGCATGCTGTGCCTTGGGCACTTTGGTAGGTAGTACTGGTCCGAAGAAATCTTACGTTCTCAAGCAGATCAATTATTTCAGTCCGCATGGACCGCGACGAGGATCTTGAAGAGGTTCAAAGAATCCTCAATTATCGATTCCGGGATATGACACTCCTATCGAATGCACTCACAGCAGCCGGTGCAGACTTGGATAATTATGAGGGAAATAGAAGACTAGCACCAATTGGCGTGGACGTAATCGGCCTTTGTTTGGATTTTGATGCACATCAGAAAAAGGGCAAACCAAGTAAGAGTCCAGGGACGATAACCCTTGTCGGATCTTTCTCAGTGGAACACCAGGTGAAACGGCCGTCCTAAAACAACAACTTTGTTGTTATAAACATCTAGCATCGGTTGCTCAACGCACATCAATCGATAAGTGCATTAGATATAATCCTAGGTCTGGAAAAGGAAGTCCAACTGTTGTCGGAAAATCCCTTGCAGCGATAATAGCAGCGGCATACTTGGACTCTGGGAATCATTCTGATACCTGGGGCGTTATGCATTATATAGGGTGGGGGTATGTCCTATGTCAATCTGACTTGGCTGACTTGCGAGTACAATAGCTTTTTCATTCAAAACCAAGACGGCATAAACCCTGCAATGTTGGAATCGAACGCGAATTGTGAAGTACAGTTTCCTCTTATGGATCCACTTGTAGCCCCATGTAATATTCCATCGAATGTGCATACGAGCCAACAGAGCGTGGTGTCACTGGTATAGACCCTAATACGCACGTCCCTACATTCAGATGGTGGATAACGGGCTGACAGCTATGATTCCCCTTATCAATGAAGCAGGACATCGAAGCTGGAGGTGACTTCATGGCTGTGCCCAGGAGAAGACCCGCTGAAAGCGCCCCGTGCGAGACCCAGGGCAGCAAAGCGAAGGCTAGGCGGTCTCAGCGCTTCACCGACGATCGGCTCCAACCTTTCCTCACTCGTGAGTCCGAAAAATGCAGAGTCTTGAGAATCGCCGCCCCAGAAGAATCATACTATGCTCCTGACATCCAGATGGAAATTGCGAAATTGGTAAAAGATACTTCAACAGAGCTGCCCAAAAAATTGTTACTGTGTGTTGCTACCTCACAATCAGTGGTAATTCTGAAGAAGGCCATTCTAGGGTGGCGAACTCAGACGGGTATTGTCTCCTGGCAACTATCCAAATCAGCATCCAAAGCACAAGCGTTTCAAATAATCGAGAATATGAATCAAGATATGATGTGCTTGTCCCTTCTCCGACGGTATTACATCCTCCGTCTGTTTGAGGATTGCAGAGGGTGCGATACGCCATCGCTCGCAGGATTCGTCTCAGTCCAGGGAAATGGTGTCCTTTCTCGTAAAAGGGGAAACCCCCTGAACAACGCGGAGAATGACCTGACTACAGCAATGATGAAGGAGATATTCCCTGCTCTACAGCCTGGAACACAAGAATACGACGACAAGCGTGGTGCTGTAAATTTCTATCGAAAACTTGGCCGGAAGTTTCATATGTTAACATCAAGTTTCGGCAAAGGCATACTTGCACTGATGCCGCATTATGACCTACCTGGAGGACCAGACATGAGCATTTCGGACAATCAGTAAGCACTTTGAGACCAAAATATTGCCACGCTAACGAATTTAGCCTTCATTCTCTGCGCGAGTCAACATTTGGGCAAGTCATTTCCATTCTAGCACGCACCCAAGGTGAGGCTCTGCGTCAGTTCAGCGCAGCTGCCGAGAGAATCGTGGATGCCTTGATTGAGTTTCCGGTAGAGCGTTGCCCGGTATTTGAGCTTGAGGAAATTGCGGAGAGCCAGATATTGGAGTACCCGAAGAACTCATCGGGCCTACTTTCCCTTCTCGGATTGAGAAGGCATGCTCAGATTGTGACAGATCCATATCCGCCCGCAGACGAATCAACATAGCTAGGCGAAATTGGAGGATAGTCGATATACAAAACGAAGGATAGCAACATTTGCGTCTCCTAGTTGAAACTGAATTATTACAAAATGGGTATACATTGTAAATCATATTGTTGGAGAGACGAAGTGTGACTGTAGGCTTAGTATGACTGCTATATTCAGAAGGTCATCCGAGTGGCAAATAAGACACCGAAGTTCATACCATGCACGCCTGATCGATAATTTAGTCCACTGTTGGTAAAATAAGAGGTTGCTCGCAGCTTCCAAGGGGATGCAGATAGCCTGCCTAGGACGTATTGCTGTATGTAACTCGAATGTGAATGCAAGGAATTACGGCTCCACTGCCACGTAGTCTGTTGTCGCCGCGGAGGTATATAAAGATCACGAACCCACTTTATAACTTCTTCTTCCTCTCCTAACCCCTACGTCAACAAATAAAGGCAACCATAAAAGGAGAGAAAGAAAAATGGACGAATTTCGGCCTCGGAGCTACCAGCAAGAAATGCTTGAAATGAGCTTACGCGAGAATATCATCGTTGTAGTACGTTGTTTCTTTTGAGACGAGGTATTTCTTGTTCGCAGGTTAACAGTGTGCCAGATGGATACGGGAAGCGGGAAGACTCATATGTACGCCTCATTGCGCCTGAATTCTGTATCCTGAGGAGGAAATAACCAGGAAAACAAATAGAGCATGCATGAGAATAATGGCAGAGCTGCAGCGCTGTGCCTTGGATAAGGTTTGAATGTTTGATCCCTCCACGGCTTCTCAGTCTCAAATAGAGTCAGATAGTTTGGTTCCTTGCCCCTACTGTCGCCCTTTCGATGCAGCAGAAAGAAGTCATCGCTTCTCATATCCCGGCGGTGAATATCAAATTGTTAATCGGAGACGACGGCGTTGATCGTTGGAGTGAGCAGCGGATTTGGGACGACGCCCTTCGCGGCGTGCGGATTGTTGTCTCTACGCACGCCGTGCTAGCGGAGGCCCTTGCCCACAGGTTTGTGACAATGGCAAAGCTGGCCCTCATTGTATTTGACGAAGGTAAGATAATGGTTTGCTATTTAGTACACTGGCTGACTGGTGATTAGCCCATCATTGCGTTAAAAACCATCCTGCCAACCGTATTATGAAGGATTTCTACCACCCCACAAAGAACGAACAAGGGCCCGAGTCTGTCCCGCGAATCCTTGGCTTGACTGCCAGCCCTATCATGAGAACGAAGCTACATGACATGCCGTAAGTCTAGTGTAGACGCCATGAGGAGAAGGGTTCTCATTTTTCGGGGTGCAGAAAGATAGAACGGAATCTCAGTGCAGTCTGCAGAACGCCACGAGCACAGCGACAAGACCTCATGAAATATGTCCATCCCCCGCAACTCATCTTACTCAGATATGCCGCTCCTGAGGACCCAAATTGCGCCTGGTCCTCGCCATTTCTCGAAGCTGTATCTCAGGCCCACTCTCGCGCCCTGACTCATCTTGAGCTCCCCAATCACTCAGTCATTAGGGAGGTCCAGGACCAGCTGGAAAATTTCCACGCAAAGGCAGTTGGAATCGGTAACCTGCTGGGCACATGGGCTGCTGATTGCTTCATAGCAGAATCGGTTAATAAGCTTGTCGGAAGAGCCGGAATGAGCGATTCTTTATGGGCTGATCCTGCTAAGGCACGTTTAGCGGAGATGCTAAGACATATTCTTCAGCTGGCCCCTGCTATTCCTGGCTCCTCTAGCACAGTGTCCGAAAAGGTCTGCCGCCTTTTGGCTTTCTTAAAGCAGGAGCACCATGAACATTTCTCTGGAATTATCTTTGTCCGTGAACGTGCAACGGCCTATGTACTTGCGGCTGTAATACGATGCCATCCACTTACCCAGGGCCTGTTCCAGTGTGCATCGTGCGTAGGCTGGTCGAAGAACAGAAGCAGGAAAAGCGGCATTTGTGACCTGCTAGGACCTGGTGCAGTGGATGTTCTTCAGCAATTCCGACAGGGCCAGATGAATCTTATAGTTGCAACGGATGTTCTGGAGGAAGGCATCGACATGACGGCTTGCCATTTGGTTGTGTGTTTCGATCAACCGAACAATCTCAAATCTTTCATCCAAAGGCGGGGCCGCGCCCGGCAGCAGCAGTCAAAGTTTGTCATTATGATTGCAGATAACGACATGCCAAAAGGGATCGAGAGGTGGCAGGAACTCGAAGACGAAATGGTGCGGCTGTACAGAGACCACAAGAGGAAGTTAGAGGAGATTGCGAAACTGGAAAACATTCCAGAAAATGTTGTTCTCCGTATGAGACTGCAAAACGGGTTGGTATTTTCCAATTCTAGCAAACGTCTGGGGGTAGGGATAACAACTCATTCAGGGCATTGTTGACGGCCGATTCTGCGGTTTCTCACCTTTACCATTTCTGCTCCACTTTGAATCTGGAACCGCATGCTGATCTACGCCCATCATTCAACTTCGAGCAAAATGAGGCCGGCCGTGTCAGAGCCACAGTGACACTTCCCAGTGGCGTAGACCAGTCACTTCGGGTTGCGAAAGGAGCTAGCTGGTGGCTCACAGAGCGTGCAGCACGAAAGGATGCCGCATTTCATGCATATATTGCTTTGCATCGAGCCAAGCTGGTCAACGACCATTTCCTGCCTTTGACCCCGGAACGCCTCTGGCGAGATGTGGCAGGCGCTCGACCCATCCTGACGTCGAAAATTGCTATTGAGGCTACCTTCGACCCGTGGAAGCAACTAGCTGCTTCAATGGTTCATAAACTGTATAGAAGCCGCATGCGCGTGTCACAGAATGGGAAAGATCGTCCCGATCTTGCAATGATTCTCACAACGTCCGTTCAATTTTCTGCAACAGAGCCTTTGGAGCTATTCTGGGACAGTGAAACGAACTTCGTCGTTTCTTTACATTCCCTAGAGTGCTCCAGTGTATCGCCGGCCGAGCTCCAGCTAATGCGTGAGACTACATCCGTTCTACTGTCGTCAACAAGGACAAAAGTCCCCAGCAACGACGCCGTGGCTGCTCCTAATGTCCTAGTATCTCCGGATATCCCTCTCGATGAGCTTGAGACATGGTTGGTGGAGAATCGAGGAGGGCGGAATTGCCTGGATTGGTACCGTGATGACTCCTCCTCTCAACCACCGGGACTCGTCCGATGCGAACTTCTGTACAATAAGCCCCACAATTTTATTGGATGGATCCAGCTGGACGATGGTTCAGAACCTTTGGTGTGCTGCGAGCCTTTTCCTAGGAGACGGAACCTCCTGCTGAAAAGCACTTTGTGCCAACGGCTATCCGACAGGGGAAACCCGGAATGTGTGAAGTCTCGGGCAAAACAGATGCCCGCAAGCTTATGCACCGTTGATCTTTTGCCGTGGGAATTGAGCCGCGCAAGTCTCCTTTTCTCCGCGCTGATGCAGCTACAGCAGAGACTCCTGATCGCTGCGCAGCTGCGGGAGTCCGTTCTTGGGCACCTTCCTTGTATTAGCCTTGGAGTTCTTGCAGACGCTATAACGGCTCCTTCGGCTCAATGGACGAGCAATTATCAACGCCTCGAATATCTCGGCGATGGCGTCTTGAAATTCGCTGTGTGCATCCAACTGTACCATGATCACCCTTTGTGGCACGAGGGTTACCTATCACAGCGCAAAAGCCAGATGGTGGCCAATGCATCGCTCGCGCACGCCGCTTTAAAGGCAGGTCTGGGACCGTTCCTGTTAACGGAGCCGATGACGAGCAGAAAGTGGACTGTCCCAAGGGTTTCCGACCAACCTTGCCCGCCCGCGGGCAAACGCGCAGTATCTGGAAAAGCCCTTGCAGATACATTAGAAGCACTAGTAGGGGCAGCTTATGTTGACGGCGGGATGCCGCTTGCTTGGGCGATGATCCACGTGTTCATACCGGAAGTCGCGGACCGAATGCCGTCCCTGGCGCGTCACCGAACCTCGCAGCGGGGATTTATTATGGGACCGGACTTGGAAGAGAAGGTTGACAGGTTAATAGGCTATCAGTTTCTTGATCGATCCCTTGTCTGGGAAGCTCTCACGCACCCGTCATGGCAAAGGGACCTTAGTACGGGATCGTACCAAAAACTTGAGTTCCTCGGTGATGCTATTCTCGACATGATCGTAACGGATGTACTTTACAAGCATAGGCCGCCGTTGACTGAGGACGAGATGACGAAAGCAAAGGCGGCGGTAACCAACGCACATTTTCTCGCATTTCTATGCATGGAATTCGGGCTACAAAACAATCAGACGAATATTCGCGAATCGGAGAGCGGAGAATTCATTCGGGAAACGCAAGAGGGCGTCCTAGAGTTTTGGAGGTTCATGCGGCATGATAACCCGGATGTATCTGCGGCCCAGAAGTTGTGTCTAGAGCGATATCAAAAACTGCGTGAGCCGATTCGCGCGTGCTTGGCAACAGGAAATACGTATCCATGGGTTAGTTTAACCCAGCTAGGAGCTGAAAAGTTCTACTCCGACATCACTGAAAGTATTATCGGCGCATTGTTGATTGATTCGTGTGGGAGCATTGAGGAATGTGAGGCATTCCTAACTCGGATCAAAATACTACCCTACTTGTCTCGCATTTTGCGGGAGAATGTCAAGGTCGAGCACCCAAGGTCTGTTCTGGGTCGCTTGGCAAAATCATGCCGAGTCGACTACAATATTACACGGAATGCTGGCAATGCAAGTTTGTACGACGTCTCAGTTGTTCTGAATGGCGAGGTTCTAGAACGCGTTGAAGGCTGCTTGTCGAAGGAAGAATGTATCGTGACGGGGGCCGATTTGGCAATTGTGATGCTCAGAGACAGGGGTTCTCGGCCAGCGGCTTCTATTGTAGCAGAATTTTGAGTTTTGATTGTGGCAAGTGACACGATTCTTCATTCGATCCTGCTCCGACGCAGCATTTGACAGTAAATGAAACGGGAGTCTTCTTGCATAGAACGCGTGTGCCCCCTGGTACTCCCCTCAAATATAGGTCATCTGAGTTTGGCGGCGACCGCTTCTCTGGACTCCAAGATTCGAGATCTGACTTATAAATTTTGTCGCGGTGTTACACATCCTACTCTGTCATCGCCCTCAACAAATATATTTTCCCCTGCGACCCTGCACCTCATCTAAACTCCCACAATCCAGAATTCCACTGTCTAAACTTTCACCGGCTTGCCGTTCAAGACAAGTCGATAGATAATAGTCTACTGTCCGATGTCCGATCGAGGTAGAACCCATCGAGGTCGTGGCTGGGGACGCGGACACGGCGGACAAAGCGGCTTGTTTCGAGGTCATGACGTCCACCGTCGCGAAGACACTGGCCCTAGAGGTGGGAGAGGTCGTGGAGGTGGAGAGCGAGGCCGGGGCAAAGAGATATTCCGGTGAGCGTTTCTATACCCATGCCTGGCTTATCATCCCGCGGACAATTCTATGCTAATAGCGAATGATGCGCCAGGCAAGCTCAGGCCCCGGAGCTCGATCGAATGATTCAGCAAAAGGAGGATGCTATCCAACAAGCACTAGCGGCCAATCCTCCCCAGTCTGAAGTCAGAGGTCGTCTTCCCACGCGACCCGGGTATGGAACTCAAGGAAGCAAAGTTCTT
This sequence comes from Scortechinia acanthostroma, assembly GCA_011319215.2. Taxonomy (NCBI): domain Eukaryota; kingdom Fungi; phylum Ascomycota; class Sordariomycetes; order Coronophorales; family Scortechiniaceae; genus Scortechinia; species Scortechinia acanthostroma. The sequence continues at coordinate 61,083 of JAABUG020162711.1, read as the reverse complement.
CTTTATGCAAATTATTTCCAATTATCGGTCGAGTCCACAGATGATTTGTTTCGCTACAATGTCGAGGTCTCCCAAGAACCCAAGGGCCGCAAGCTGAAACAGATTTTCCGTCTATTGCTGGTCTCACACTTTGCGCAGAACCTTAATAGTATTGCGTCGGACTATAAATCCATCCTTATCTCCAGGGTGGATCTGTTGCAGAAGCAGCATGAACGTGTGTATGACGTGCATTATAGGGAAGAGTACGAGGATCACTCCCAACAGAACGCAAGGGTATTCCGCGTGAAAGTCACGTTCACTGGGAAAGTTAGTATTTCTGCTTGCCTTGATTATCTCTCTTCGACGAATACGAGCGCGATGTTTCATAACAAGCCCGAGGTGCTGCAGGCCCTGAATATTGTGATGGGCTATTATCCTAAAACTAGCGAAGAAACAATATCTCTGGGCTCAAACAAACATTTCAACATTGATCCGAGCTCTGTCGAACGGTTTGATTTGGGTGCTGGTCTCGAGGTTCTCAGGGGCTTTTTTGTGAGTGTTCGCGCTGCTACCTCACGATTCCTTATAAATTGTCAGGTCAAATATGCTGCATGCTATCAGGAAGGAAAGCTGTCAACGGTAATGGCTGCATACCGACGAGAAGGTCCCCCAAGCGTCTACAGGCTGGAAGCTTTCTTGAAAAGGCTGAGAGTTCGAGTTACCCATATCCGCCGGGTTAATAGCCAAGGCCAAGATATCCCACGGTTCAAAATGATCACAGGCTTGGCTTCCCCGGCAGATGGAAAGTCTCTAGCCCACCCTCCAATTGTTCCTAAACGCGGTGCTGGGCCCACGGAAGTACAATTCTGGCTTGAAGGTGTTGGTCCAAAAACCATTGGTAAGGCAAAATCCAAAGGGAAGAAGCCCGCCAAGTCCGGACCAGAAGAATCCGGAAGATACACCACAGTCGAGGATTTCTTCCGGGAAAGTACGTGTTTTACCGAATCCCCCCTTCTCGGAGCAGACCAGTCCTAACGCCACACCTAGGATACGGGCTCAATGTTGATTCCAATATGCCAGTAGTTAATGTTGGCACACGCCAAGATCCGTCCTATTTGCCGGTCGAAGTCTGCGTTGTTATAGCTGGCCAGGCCGCGGGAGTCAAGCTGAGCGGAAGACAAACTCAGAACATGATCCGATTTGCAGTGCGCAACCCCGCTCAGAATGCTCGATCTATTACGACAAAAGGTGCTGGTGCACTGGGGTTGACACCCCAACTCAATACGACGTTGGTACAGTTTACCTTTCCTTTGCTGTTGGATCATATTAACCAGTCGCAACAGCGATACTTTGGGCTGCATAGTGACCCTACTCTTATAACTGTGCCAGGGAGGGTCTTACAATCACCCTCCGTGCTTTATAGAGACCGCAGGAAGGTGGACGCTCTCTCGGCCAGCTGGAACATGAAATCCGCCAAGTTCTCCACATCCAGCCCATTGTCATTCTGGGCATTTATTTACATTGTCTCCGACAGAGAAAGGGTATACTTCGAAAAGCCAGCCGACCTAAAGCCCTGCTTGGCTGCCTTGAGCTCAAAACTAAACGACATGGGTGTTATTGCGAGCCCAGCAACGGATGGACGGAGAGTGAATGTGACAGGGGCCTACTATGATGGAAAATACCAAGCAGCCAAGCTTGATCAAGCCATAACTGATGCTATCACAGAATTGATGAGTAAACATAAACTGGACTTGATCTTGGCAATTCTTCCCGCCAAGGATACGGATATATATAGCGCAGTAAAACGAGTTTGCGATTTGCACATTGGTGTCCGCAACGTCTGTGCGCTTGAGGAAAAGTTTTTCCACAAAAATGACCAGTACCTCGCCAATGTCTGCCTGAAGGTCAATCTGAAGCTCGGTGGCGTGAATCAGGTCTTGGGAACTGAGGAGTTGGGAATCATCTCCGATGGGAAAACTATGATCGTTGGCATCGATGTCACCCATCCGTCGCCGGGGTCTGTAAAGCATGCACCTAGCGTGGCAGGCATGGTTGCCTCTGTCGACAGAAGACTTGGTCAATGGCCAGCAGAGATCCGCATCCAGGCATCCCGCCAGGAAATGGTCGCTGCCCTTGATACGATGCTGCAGTCGCGACTAAAGCATTGGGTTGCTGTGAACAAGCAGCTTCCCGAGAATATAATTGTGTACCGTGACGGAGTTTCTGAGGGTCAGTACAATCTTGTGGTGGAGAAAGAAGTCCCACTTCTGAAATCCGCGTGTGAGCCAATGTATCAGAATGGCCTCCCACGCCTTTCGGTCATAATCGTTGGGAAACGGCACCACACTCGTTTCTACCCAACTCACGAAGATAGGGCGGATCGGTCCTCCAATCCCCAAAACGGCACGGTGGTTGACCGTGGAGTGACTGAAGCGCGAGATTGGGATTTCTACCTTCAGGCTCACTCTGCATTGCAGGGAACTGCTCGACCTGCTCACTATTATATTGTGTGGGATGAGATTTTCTCTGTACAGAAACCGCGTCCACCGTTCGAGAACGCAGCCGACCTCCTTGAGCACTTAACCCACAATATGTGCTATGTATTTGGTCGTGCGACGAAAGCTGTCAGTATCTGTCCGCCTGCGTACTACGCTGATTTGGTTTGTGAGCGCGTCCGCTGTTATCTCAAGGAAGTCTTTGATGCAAGTGCGGAACGGAGCCCATCTGGCAGTATGCTCGAAGGCGACGGCACCGGACGGACGCTAGAGACCTCAGACGTTCAAATCCATCAAAATGTGCGAAACACGATGTACTACATTTGACATACTTTCTGCTGGATTATTGGTTCCTACTTCGTCATGTTCTTTTCTTGGACCTTAATGCAAATGCGGTGCATAATTTCTCTTTGGATTAATTCGCGATAAAGTCGAGTTGATGGAAACTAAATTGACTACAACTATCCATTGCCAACTCCGTGAAGCCATATCAATTTATCTAACCTGCGCTTTCCGATACTATGGCGTACTTTGTCGGTGCAGAGCATGAGCGTACAATGGTCTGGTTCGGTTCTTTGGATGTTACAAACTTACGGATGCACTGTATCCTAGTAACCGATGCGTCATTTGAACTGGTTAACATAACTTCAAATCAATCGGGGCTTCAGCTGATCGGATCGCATTGGTATCCCAATACTTCTAACCCTGCAAGGGATTGTTCTTCCGATTATGAAATGTTTGCAATATCCACATGAGCTTGCCATCCGGTGCTTTGTCACCTTTACCGTCAACACGATAGATAAACTTCAACCTGCAGAATGGTATATGATCATCTTCTCAAAACCCGTCGACGGAGGAGCTTCCATCGGATCCTGCGACTTCATCGTCCCATTTCTTCGCCACATGCTGGGGTAGCACCCTGCCAGCGTCTGCGCACTGCGCTCTTAGTTCCAAGACGGTCGCACCGTCTTCACGGGTGATCTCAAATCTTCCACACTCTAAGCTTCGTGCAAAAGACACTGTCTTCTTCAGCAGGTCGGCGAACCTAGCCAGAGTGGCTTCCTGGTCTTCCTCCCAATTCCTGACCCGCTCGCGTACGTCGACGACTTGGATATCAATAAATAGCCCAGCTTTATGGTGAGCAAGAATAAAATAAGGGACCTGTGCAATCCACAGCCGAGGTAACTCTTGGCCGAGTGTGTCCTCGTCCTTCTTTCTAAAGGAGCGAGTTTTCAGGTCAAAAATGGCCGATTGAGAGATGCATTCACCTCCCGCTGATATTTTCAGGGTTTCTGGATTTTCTAGACCACTTTCAGGTAAGCCGGAAATAGTAACTTTTTCCAAGGAAGACAGAAGATCTTCTGCGGCCTCTGCTGGATCCCCTTCTGAGCTGCGACTGCTACAGTTCTGTGCCACCGAAGGCAGATAACCGTCTGCTTCAAAGCGGACTAAGCAACTCATACCAGCAAAGTCATACTTCATCACTCTTTGGTGAGACTCGGAACCTTTCACATCTGCGCCCCACGTGGTATATGCCTCTGGGAAAGTGTGGCCGTACCCGTATACGTTTGGGATTACCTCGTCATGGGCATTCTCTCTCCTCATGAAAAAGACTGTTCTCCCAATGACTTCAACGAGGATTCGAAAGGACTTGTCCTCGCCGCGCACAAAACGTAACAGATTCCCGAGTGTACTTCCGCATGCGACAATGTCAGTGTCCCGAAGCAGGAAGTCGGGTTTGCTTGCAAGAATGGCTTGAACCATTGGTTCCATGGGGTAGCTAGGATAGCGAGCGGCATTCTGATCTCGAAAGTATAGTCCCGAATCCTCCGCGAGCCGAGTTGGGTTTGAGAGAGGAGCCCACTTCGGAGGCTCACCTGTTCAGCAAACCTGATTAGCGCCCATATATCCTTTCGCGATGGGAATCCTTTGGGGATATGCTTTCTTACCCGGTATGAGAATATGAGGCTCTCCTCCACTGAGCCAATTGTAAGAAGCCAAGCATTGGCTGTTAGTTATCTGGGCGGTTATATCCTGCTTCTCCGCTTGAAGGTCACTTGGATATATCGTTGCAAGAACCTCACCCTGCGGGGGAGGAGGAGCCTGCTGTACGCTTTGCTTTCGGCTCCATGGCGTACTGTTCCTTCCATAACCACTTCCGTAGCCTCTATCGCGTCCATGGAAAGTAATTGAAGACATTGTAAGAATATGAGACGATGGCCTTAAGGTGCAAAAATATGTTTAGATATCGTCGAGGATAGTGTAGGAGTCTCGGATTGCAGCCACGAAGTGTCTAGTTTGATGGAAACTCAATGGTAATTAAGAACAGGGTATTGGTGTATTGTCCCTCTCATGTTTTGGTGGTCATATAGTAACTCTGCGAGCCCTTCGTGGGGTCCGGCATGGGCCCCTCGTTGACGTGGCATAAACTGCAAGTTTGCCACCTGCTGCGAAGCCAGCTCTTCCATGCAAGGCCTTACTTGGGTAATTCAGGGATAATCCTTGCAATTCATGTACTACGTACGTGCATGGTCAGGCAGCTTTGGCGGTGTCTCACCCCGCCCACCAGGACGAGAATATATATACACATAATGCCTGGTTGGAATACCATGAATTTGCAAGGAAAGCTCTGTTCCATATGATAGTCAGTCATAAGTCCATTTTCAAAGCCTTAGCCCGCACACTCACAAACAGGATTGCAACATGTCTGCGATTAGAACCCGGTCGGATCGCCAGAAGAAGTATCTTCAGGATGTTATCGCAGGAAAGCAATCAGTCCAGAATGTGAATGACTTCAAGAGATTTGTCGAGGCAATTTTAGCCCAAAATGACCATTCTGTTGCTGTTGAACGTCTCATGGCCAGCCCCGGCGCGTTGACTGCCCTTCAGAAGGGACTGCGATTTAGCACAACGGCTGACTTCATTAATCAGTATACGGCCAAGTTATTAAAATACTTGAGCGATCCGGAAATCAAAAACCTCTGTAACGGGCAATTTCTTGAGCGACTCCTCGTCATCGTTCTTGAGCCGCGTACTCTTTGGAATGCCTGGATGGAAGCGTTCGCATCCCGAACGCTGGACGACGATGCAATTTATGCGTTGGCATGGATGATGACGGAATTACTCTCTTTACCGAGCTCTTGTGGAGTGGATGTTATTGCAGACGCGCAGACGATGGTGAACGATGGGTCACTGTTTCGCTCTTCTTCATTCGAGGTGCGTGGACTCGGGCACAAGCTGAACCATTTCCTGCAAATGAAGTGCTCTGGGAACACAATCGACCCGTCCGCGTTCACAGCGGGCGGCCGTCATGATAACGATTTTCCTGATTTCCGAAAGATTGCCATTCTTCCAACCTCCGATGAGTTTAGCTGCACAGAAAGACCATTCTTTCGTCGCGCCGATGATATTACGGAACTCCAAGGTCACCAGCGAGTAACCGCTTTCCTTGATAATCAATTTCGACTTTTGAGAGAGGACATGCTTTCCGAACTACGGGAGGATGTCCAGATTGCAAACGGGAGGAAAAAGGGGCGAAAATTGACGTTCCGCCTGAGAAATCTTTCTGTTGTCCGGCTCTCCTACGGCAGAGACAATGACATGCGACTTCATACATGCTGCCTGGGAGTGAGCTGTAAGTCTGGCCTCGAGAACATCGGCCAACTTTCCAAGGAGAAGCGCATATCGTATGTGAAGGAGAACCGAAATTTTGTGAAGCACCAAGCCTTTGGGTGCTTGACCCGGGGAGCGGAAATCGTGGCCTTCGCTACCATACAAAGAGATGAAGATGCTCTTGTTGCTGAGCCACCGATAATTATGCTCCGCATTGCTGGAGATGAAGCCTTTAAGAAAACGCTATTATATCTCAAGCTATACAGCGACGTACATTTCGTTCTTGTGGAAACGCCCATGTTCGCTTACGAACCCATTTTGAAGTGCCTTCAAGAGACAGTGGACCTTCCCTTGACGGAGGAATTATTCCTGCAACAGAAAGGCCAGTCTGTGAGAGAGTCAGACATTGTTCCTCTGAATGTGACCAACGCAATTAAGGAGCATGGCAATGGGGATATCCAAAGCATTCTGGGAACTTCAAATTCGGTGAGACTGGACGCCTCACAGCTCGAGTCACTGCTTGCGGGTTTGACTCAAAGAGTCAGCCTTATACAAGGTCCTCCAGGTATGTGGGTGGGAAGTCATCTTGTTCTACCCAGATTGAATAACGCCGTTGCTTACAGGCACTGGGAAATCATTCATCGGCGCCCTCCTGACCAAAGTCCTCCACGACCATACGAACGAGAAGATACTTGTCATGTGTTATACCAATCATGCTTTAGATCAGTTTTTGGAGGACCTTTTGGACATTGGTATCAATCCTGCAGGCATTGTGAGGATCGGCTCCAAGTCATCAGCGCGGACACAGCCGCTCAGTTTGTCTGAACAGCGATCATCATACAAGAGGTCACAAGAATCGTGGAACATACTAAACAAACTGAAAAGTGATGCACATACAATTAAGGACGCGTTAAATACCGCATTTTCAGGCTACCAAAACCTGGTTAGCACCTCACATATTGTCATGGACTATCTGGAATTTGAGGAACCGGAAATTTATGAGGCCCTTGCGGTGCCAGAGGAGGAGAATGGCATGACGACAGTTGGTAGTGGAGGCCACGCGATTGGAAAAGATTACCTATACGCGCGTTGGGTCAAAGGTATGGATGCCGGGGTCTTCGCGAACAGCCTCCCTGACGCCAGCCGCAGTGTTTGGGAGATGAGCAAGGACGTGAGGAATGAGAAACGTCGCGCCTGGGAACATGCGATACTTGACGAACAGATCACGACTGTGAAAAACCATGCCGCTCAGTTCAACCGATGTTGCAGCCGATTAGAGAACCTCTTTGGCGACAAGACCAGGGCTATTCTACGATCCAAACGCATTATCGGCTGCACAACTACAGCCGCGGCTAAATATTCAAAGGACATTCGCAATGTCTCTCCAGGAATCGTCCTTCTTGAGGAAGCAGGCGAAATCCTCGAATCACATGTCCTCGCGGCATTGGCCCCAAAGACGAAGCAGTTGGTGCTGATCGGGGATCATCTGCAGCTACGGCCCAAGATAAACGAGTATGCATTAAGTATCGAGAAAGGCGATGGGTACAATCTGAACGTTTCCCTCTTTGAAAGGCTGATCCATGTCGGGTATCCGCATGCAACATTACGAAAACAGCACCGAATGTGTCCGGAAATCTCAGCGCTTGTTCGACGTCTCACGTATCCCAATCTGGAAGACGATCGAAAGACTATGAATCGGCCCCGGCCGCGAGGATTGCAGGATCGCGTAATCTTCTTCCAGCATGAACACCCTGAAGTCAGTTTCACGGAAGTATCCGATAAACGGGATGAAGGATCCAAGCAAAGCAAGAAGAATATTTTTGAAGCAGAGATTGTATTGCAGATTGTGAAGTACCTTGGCCAACAGGGTTATGGAACCGACAAGCTGGTTGTCTTGACCCCTTACCTGGGACAGCTGCATCTTCTACGAGAGATTTTAAGTAGACAAAATGACCCAGTACTGAACGACCTTGATTCATACGAGCTAGTCAAGGCGGGACTTCTCTCTCAAGCGGGTGCCAACCATTCAAAGCGGCGGATTAAGCTGTCGACGATAGGTGAGTAAGATGCAGGCGTGACTTTCGAGGTTGTCTTTCTAATCAAGGCAATAGATAATTATCAAGGTGAAGAATGTGAGATTGTTATCGCGTCTCTAACGCGAAGTAATAAAAACGGAGACATTGGTTTTATGGCGGCTCCTCAACGTTTGAATGTCCTGTTGTCACGGGCACGGAACGTTTTGATAATTGTTGGAAACGCGAACACATTTGTCTCAAGTCGGAAGGGAGAAAAGTCCTGGAGGCCGTTTATGGATCACCTGAAATCCAACGGCCATCTCTATGATGGATTACCTGTTAAGTGTGAACAGCATCCTCAGAAGACCGCAATTTTAAAAACAAAGGACGAATTTGAAAGTGAATGCCCGGATGGTGGCTGCCCTGCACCATGGTACCTTCCCCACGAGATGATTACTTGGTATTTAGAGATATTCCTACTTTTAACGCTGACTTCATACTTTAGTGGTGTCAAGCTGCGGTGTGGGATCCACGAATGTCCATCTAGATGCCATCAGCTGGTCGACCATTCCAAGATGTCCTGTACCAGGATCGTTGAGTGGACCTGTTCGCGTGGACATCGCAGTTCCCAGGCTTGTGCGCATATCAAAGGAGCCTGCCGGTTTTGTAATGAGGAAGATCGGGCGAAAGAACGCAAGCGACAACGGAACCTCAAGCTTGAAGCAGAGAGAGAGAGAAGGCAAAAGGAATACACCCGTCAACTTGCTGAAGCCCAAGATGAAATCGCACATTTGAAGCGTCTGCAACGGGATCGATCTGAAGAAGACGAGCGGATGAGAGTCCTTCGTGAGCACTGGGATGAGGTACATCATCTCAAGAACGTTCCAAAGAGGCAAGACCCAGCTATTCAGACAGCTTCTACCAACGAGGCACAAAAAGCCATCAGTGACACAAGCACCAAACCAGTTGCCGATGAACGGGTCCCTCAAAGCAGCGGTGCAGTTACAGGTCGCCAGAACAAGTCTGCGACGACGCCATCAGCTGCTAAGGATGATTGGGAGTACCAGAAAAAGTTTCTCAATGCTCAAAGTCGGGAAATTGACACGTTGATGGAAATGATCGGACTTGAATCCATCAAGGAAAAGTTTTTAACTCTCAAGGCCAAGGTCGATGTATGTTTTAGGCAGGGTGTTGATCTCCAAACCGAAAGATTCGGGTCTGTCTTGCTCGGAAACCCGGGCACAGGAAAGACGACAGTGGCGCGACTTTATGCTCGCTTTCTGGCCTCCGTAGGAATTATTCCAGGGGATACATTCATTGAGACAACCGGTTCGAGACTGGCAAATGATGGTGTCTCAGGATGCCAGAAGACCATCGAAAAGATTCTGAACACCGGTGGAGGCGCATTGTTCATTGATGAGGCATACCAACTTGCACAGGGAAGCAGCTTCGGAGGAACACAGGTCCTAGATTTCCTCCTTGCGGAGGTTGAGAATCTCACAGGGAAGATTGTGTTTATTCTTGCCGGATACCAGCAGCCGATGGAGAAATTTTTCTCACATAATCCGGGGTTGCCCAGTCGATTTCCTCATGAACTTAAGTTCAATGACTACGACGACGACGAACTCTTGAGAATATTTGATTACAGTATCAAGAAGCACTATAAAAATCGAATGAAAGTTGAGGATGGGCCGAGAGGACTGTACAGCCGCATTGTCGCACGCCGTGTTGGACGAGGCCGTGGCCGCGAGGGGTTTGCCAATGCAAGGGCGATTGAGAATATCAGGGCCAGAATTGCAGAGCGACAGTCCGAGAGACTCAAATGGGAAAGGCTTAACCGGGTCGGCCAATCAGATGACTTTTTGTTCACGAAGGAGGATCTCATAGGGCCGGAGCCATCTCGGGCGCTGGAGGGTTCGACTGCGTGGCAAAAACTGAAAAGCATGATTGGTTTGGGGTCAGTGAAGACGACTGTCCAGTCACTGCTGGACAGTATCCAGTATAACTACCAACGTGAATTGCAAGAACTGCCACCGGTCGAGTTTACCCTGAACAGGGTCTTCCTGGGGTCACCTGGGACTGGTAAAACAACAGTTGCGAAACTTTACGGTCAAATATTGGTCGATATTGGAATGTTATCTAACGGCGAAGGTATGTGAATAAGCCGTATGTGGCTGCGTTCGCCATCTCTGACAAGCCCGCTAGTGGTGGTAAAGAATCCTTCAGATTTTGTTGGCAGCGTGATTGGCGAGTCTGAGAAGAACACGAAAGGCATACTTGCGTCTACTTTAGGTAAAGTTTTGGTCATCGATGAAGCCTACGGCCTCTTTGCAGGGGGCACTTCGGACGGCACTGGTGCGAAAAGCGACCCATACCGGAGTGCCGTGGTGGACACTATCGTGGCGGAGGTGCAGAGCACGGCCGGTGAAGATCGATGTGTTCTGCTTTTGGGTTACCGGGAACAGATGCAGCAGATGTTTCAGAACGTCAATCCAGGCCTCAGTCGACGGTTCCCGCTAGATCAGGCGTTGGAATTTCAGGATTTTACCAAGGAGGAATTGGACCAGATCCTTACCATGAAGTTGAAAGAGCAAGGATTCAATGTCACCGAACGTGGTCGAAGGGTAGCCTTGGAGATGTTAGAACGAGCACGGAATCGGCCTAATTTCGGAAATGCAGGGGAGGTCGACATTCTGCTCAACTCCGCAAAAATGCGGCATCAGAGACGGATCTCTTGTATGCGTCATGCGGCAGGTCCGCTGCACTCTACCTTGGATGCCGAAGATTTTGACGAAGACTTCGACCGTAGGGAGAGAGATGACAAGAATGTGGCAAGGTTATTTGAGGGTGTGGTAGGATGTGACGAGGTTATTGCGAAGCTAGAAGGTTACAGGGAAATTGTAAGAAAGATGACACAGTTGGAATGTGATCCTCGCAAGGAAGTGCCCTTTAACTTTCTTTTCCGTGGTCCTCCAGGTAAGGACCTCATCGGGTTAAGCAGTGTTCAAAAGAGGATTCTGATATTGGTCGAATAGGTACGGGGAAAACGAGTACGGCAAGAAAAATGGGGCAAATTTACTACGATATGGGTTTGCTGGCTTCGGCAGATGTCATCGAGGTCTCAACTACAGATCTTGTTGGACAATACGAAGGGCATACCGGTCCGAAGACGCAACAAATGCTTGAACGTGCGCTTGGTAAGGTTCTGTTCGTTGACGAGGCATATCGCCTTGCCGATGGACAATTTGGGCAACAGGCCATGGACGAGATGGTGGACCGCATTACAAAGCCCCAATTTGCGCAAAGACTAATTATTATTCTCGCTGGTTACGATGCCGACATCAACCGCTTGATGGCGATCAATCCAGGACTTACTAGCCGCTTCCCAGAGTCATTTCAGTTCAACTCCTTATCTGCTCCTGATTGCATCACTCTCCTCACATCTTTGTTCCAGAAGCGCAAAAAGGATATGCAAGATAAGTCGAATGTGGAGTTTGATCTTGTTGTCCTTGAACACCCACGAGACGATTTCCGTAGAGATCTGAGTCAACATTTCAATCTACTCTCCAGGACCGCCAGCTGGGCGAATGCACGCGACATCGATATCCTTGCCAAGGACATTTTCAGAAAGGTTCTCCAAGGTACCAATCGGAATTGCCTTGTTATTACAGAAACGACTGTACTCCAATGTTTGGATAAAATGGTGACCGAACGCTTGAAGAGAGAACAATGTCAGCGCACGCACCATCTACCGTCGCAGGATAAAGCTGAGGCAACACCTCTCAGTTTGCCTGTTAGAGTCAATAGCCATTGCTCCTCGAATACGAAAACGGCAACGAGCAATAAATCGGATGGAACAACTGGTTCACTTCCCCGCCTCCCACCTACAGATACTGATCCGCGAGATACTGAAGTCACGGACGAAGTGTGGAGCCAACTCCAGCAGGACAAGGCCGCTGCTGAAGCTCGAGAAAAGGAATATCTGAATTTGAGAGCGGCCGAAGAGAACCAGGCAAAGGCTCTTCGGAAAGCGAAGGAAGACGAGGACATTATGGTTCGGGAAGTGGAAGAAGCACGGCGAAGTGGCCATGAGGAGGCTAGGGCCCGCCATGAACAAATCCGTTTGCAACGCGAGCTAGAAAGAAGGGCACGGGAAGAGGAACTGGAAAAAATCCGCAAACAGCGAGAGCAGGTGGAACGGAATCGCCGTCGAGAGCAGCAAGCGCAGGCAAAATTGCGGGAAATGGGAGTCTGTGTCATGGGCTACCGCTGGATAAAACAAACTGGCGGTTACCGCTGTGCTGGTGGCAGCCACTGGGTCTCAGATGCGCAGCTTAGACTATGAGGGACGACGTTTCTCCGGCTTCTTGAGTTTGAGATTTTACGGGATAAAAGTCTGGCTAAAGAGAGAGGAGACTGAAGGAAACTGGGCAGATTTGCCATCCAAGAGTTGTTAACTAGTTGGCGTTAAGGATAGGTATGAGTAAAACCTTTAAGCAGGCCTGCACGTGGGACATGATCCATCAAAGGAATCTGATAGCATTGTCAGCATATAAGTAATGAGGTACCTGATTGAAGTACTTAAGTTGCAGAGTGCACCTATAGTTGTCGCTTTCCGTTTGATATTAGCTGTCTCTATACCAAGGCTGTTGCATGACGGACTTTGACCTAGAGAACAGCTTACAGCTACTGTAATACAGCTGTGAAGATAGATACGATCCGAAAGTGTAGAAAGCATCAGCCGCCGCCTTTTAGATGTTACCGTAGACCCGGGGTCTCAAATCGTTCACTGTGCGTCTAGGACCTAAACGTCTCTGAAACATGCGATCAAAGCCATGATGGACATCAAGATTCAGGAAGGACATTTTAGAAACTGGCAAATAGCTCCAGACCAGCCACGCCATACCATCGCATACGAATAGTTATGTAGGCAATATCCAGTAGGCGCAGACCTCGTGCTCCCACATTTGTGGCCAGCGAAGCTTAAGGATATTGCCATGTGCCTGACCAAATAGTTCCACCAACCATGACTTCTGGGTATTGGGCGATAGCCAGAAGCCTGGTCAATAGGTTGACACAGGATTAAGGTCAATTAGGTTTCTATTTAACGAGAAATTTCAAAAATTCGCTCTGAGCTGAGAGTAGTTGTGTTTAACCATAAATAACCCTAGTATACAAAGGAAAAACTTATTCCCAGGTCCGGCTTAATTAAGTTGCTTGAAAAGCTTCAAAGCTGCTAGCCTCCTCCCTCATCAGAAACAGAATAGCCAGGAAATGAATCATTTTTGAAACTTGCAGTCGTCTTAGTATGGTGTCACAGTCAGGTGTCGGCGTCTGCCAAATACAGACACCGCCACTTTTGATTGACATGCTTCAACGTAGTTATGGCGACAGATCATAATGTTTCTAAATTTCAATTGCACCAGAAAACTTTACACCGCGAATTAGTAAAGAGAAGCGTTAATGGCTTTTAAAATTGCAGGTTGATCGGACGACGACTCCAAATCAGGAGCTGAACGCCACCGTTCACCAACCTAGGATCCCTGCTATCTAGCTAAAATCTTCTTTACTGTGGCTCTTCTTTAATAGTTAACCCCTCAAGCTTTGAAAGTTCATGGCCGTCATTCGCACTTTTGCCACTCTGCTCAGTGTTTTCGTCATTATCCGCTCTGTTCGTCCTATTGCCATCGTCTCTGTCCAAGAATAATCCAACATCGAATTTCATGTCTTTGGGCCTCCATCCATTGTCTAATCCTTTTCTAATCTCCCTTCGCCATACGTCAGCATAAGCGTCTTTCCATGTCTCAATGAACTGTTCAGCCTCCTCCTGAGTCTTGAAACGCTGTTGGCAGGCATTGGTTCCTTTGATTGACTTTTCCGCACTCCTACATTTCATGAGGTGTCTGCTTGACCTTGTGATCGAAGGACTCACTCCCAGTCAGTGAAAACGTCGGTAGTCCTGCCACCTGCAACCGCATAAAATTTCCCATGTCCCAACGGCGAGACTTTACTTTTAGCTGTTTGTTCGACAACTTCATCGAACTCTGTAAGACCTTTCGAAGCCATGGCATCGCGAGCATCCTGCAGTCTTTCAAATTTTTCTTGGTCGGCGTCCTCGCAGCCTATCACTCTCGGGTGCACTTGGCTCCTAGGAAACAGAGCGGATTAGCATATCTGAAGACACTTTCTAACCGCATTTTACGGCTCACCAAGAAGAATATATAGTAGGCTTGTTGACACGGCCCCGATAAACGGCATAAAACTCTTCCTTTTTGTAACGATTTGGAGACATAAGTGAACTTATACAGGGGGCAGACAACTTAAAGCGGGACTTTGTTCTTCTTCTATGGGCAAAGAAAGTGGAGATGGGAGGAGAGAGCTCTTTTTATGCAGGAAGAAGATTGCCAAGCGTTGGATCAACAATGGTGGGCTAGCTTGATGTGTCAAGATATGATGGGTGGATACTGTAGTCTGATAGAATGTCCGTGCGCGATGGTGGCCGTCTTCGCGCGACCTAGGATAATCCGCTTCTCGCCTTGTCCACGTGAAACTCACTCTAATAGTAAAATAGAGACTCTGCCTCTCAATCTGTTCTCTGGGGCAAGAGCCCGCATCACTAGTTGGCAGAACGAGTCACTAACGCTCTTACACGCGAGGCTGCTGTTGCGTTGACTCCTGGCAAGGAGTATTGACTTAAAGAGATAGTACGAAGCCAAAAAACTAAAAATGAATATTATAAAAGTAGAACTAAAAGAAAAATTCGTTTTGACATGGAAATCGAACGTAAATTGTTTTTAGAGAGACGATAGTCCCAATGGAATGTCGCGGTGTTGCTGCAGTATCTTCAAAAGCTCGTCAGATCCTTTGGGACATCCAATGACATCCTCGGCGCGGTAGGTACCAATGTGGAACCGCACAGGGCCGTGAAATGTGCTGTAAAGGAGTGGTTGCAGCACACAAAATGCTGCGTCGCTGAACTTTCTGAGAAGGTCCCCCTGGGATTCATCAAAGATATCGAGGAACTCGCCAAAAACGGAATCGGGCAACGAAATTATCCTGATTTCGGTCAGCGTATTTGTGCCAAGGAGGGTCGGATGGAAAGTCAGTGGTATATACATGTTATCTGAATTTGTGAGATTGCTGGGTGGCAGCAGTCCGAGAACACCCCTGCCAAATCTATCCACAAAACTGAGATATCGTCTCCCCAACGTCTGCAGCTTGGAAACTGCTCTGTATCTCGACTTGTATTCAACCGAGGAAGAATCTATGTCAGGATATATCTGCCTCATCATGACGAGAGTCACTTCGGACTTGGCATTGTAGCCGGGATTCCCAGCCTTGTTTTTGTGCTGGAAATTGCTCGGATTTGTATTGATGAAATCGGCTGTTGCTCGGCCGTTTGCGGGCACGCAATCCAGGTAAAGGTGAAGGACATGATATCTCCGAAGGAGCCCGTATAAAGCAACCTTCTTGTCCAGTTCTTTGATAACGTTGAATCGCGTCTGCGGAGAGATGGCGGGTGTAATCTGCCAATGGCGAAAATCACACTCTGTTTGGTAGGCCCATACGAACTCGCACAGAGTGGCAATTGCATTGGAGTTAGCTGTCATGACCTGAAACTTCAGCAAAGTGTCCAAGTTCTTCTTCCCAAGAGCTTGCATTCTCTTCTCGACATGTTCTGGGAAGAAGGTTTCCTCTGGTGGAGAATGACGGTATAAGCAGCACCTTTCTCTCTCTTCTGCCAGATATTGACTCAGCCAAGTATAACAACGATCTCCGCTAGTGTTACCGACTACCCTGCTCGAATTCGCTGCTGGGCCATATCTCCGTCTCTTCTGCACGTGGACACCATCCTGTTTGTCTTGCGTCTCCAGTTCTGATCTATTGGTTTGCCGATGGAAGATGACATTGTGCGCGGAACCTACCTCTATCTCGAGATTGAGGGGCATATCAGGTACAACAAGATTATCAAGAAACTCCATTGAAGGGCTGTATGTATTGAGTGACTCCAATGGTTGATAAAGGAAGTCTGTCAATTCCCAATTCAACTGCTCGACTGAACCACCGACCTCATCCAATTGAACTGCAGCCGTGGATGGTACCATTGCAGCGGCGTTATTGACTTCTGTACCAATGGCAGCGGAAATTGGAGTCTCCGGTTCGGGGTTACCTTGAGGTACGTCTTCACGCTCTTGGGCTAAAGCTAAACCGCTCTCAGCTTCCGGCTGAAAGGTGTTGGCCAGAACTACCTGGGGGAACGACGCAACAGCAGTAGTTGATAGTAGCCTGGGATCGACACCAAAGTCGTCATGCCCAAAAAGTCTGTAGGATCAGAAAATATTCCATTCACTACTGTAATGTGTAGGGCCTACTAACCCAAGGTTGATTAACGCCGCCAGGACCTGGTTGATATCCCGCGAGTCGACGAAAATGGCGGCCATAATAGCATTCAAGGCTTTGCGGAGGACTACCGCAGATCTCGAACCTGATCGAATATCATACTTCAGGCAACGGTCTAGTTCAGCCCTCTCGGCTACCTTAGCACAGTGGTCTGCACTATTGAATTGTGTGGCTAGGGTAAAAGATTCGGCTTGTAGCACAAGGAAATGATCAGGGCGTTGTCCCAGTCTTTCGTCAATCGGAGCTCACCTCGACTGCGGTCATCGCCAAAGCCAATCCATGCCAGTAGGAACTGCATCAGGAAGTTTCCCAAATATGCCAAACGGCCGTTTCCTCTTTTGTTGGCTCCGTCCTCCATGCCACCCTTGCCGGCTGCCGTCAGCGCTAAACACAAGATAGCTTCGTCCTTAAACTGGTATCCAAGACGTTCCTGAACAAACCTGGCGTCTTGCCTTGTTGCCATTGTGTCGGATGCGTTAACGATAAGTTTTGAGATAAGAGCTCTGGAAAACACCAGGGAATATTGCTGAATGGCGATGTCAAGAAGGAACCGATAGTCTAGAGTCCTGCTTCTGCTCTTGGAGCGATTATTCAATGGCCTCTGAGCCATGAGTTCCCGAAACAGAAAAGGGTGTCTATAGGTTTCTTTTCAATAAGTCATGCATGTGCGTACGTCACATCGATTGAGCCCACTTCTTGGCAGCAACCATGAATGTAATACCTAAATTGATCGTCCCAAAGCCGATCTTAGCTTGCACCGATTTGCTCGCGACATAGGGTTTTGGGATACATGCAGACTAAAGATCTCTGATTTTGATTGATCCATTTTGAAATACTATTCTGCTGCATTATTTCTGTATAGCCTTACATCTTGATACCTAAATCACATCATAGGGCAAGATCAAACTCTCCTCCTCTAGACTGAATTGACCAGTATGCCCCGATGTTACTGTGCGCCAGGGTCTTTCCGAGAACTCCTCCTTTTTCCTGTCAGGACTGGCCTTTGCTTCCCTTTGTATTGATTATGGATCTCTCTCAGAAGAAACCGTAGCAGGCCGCCCTCGTAAGCTTCCTCTTTAGGGAAATACTTCCTAGTCTCAATCGTATATGCGCGTAAGTCTTCCAACGTAGGAAAGATTTCTACAGGACCGCCTGTCCGGATAGACTGCAATAGATCGATCAAATTGACATGAGTTTGGATCACAGCCTAGCCGCTCGTTAGTCCCTCAGAAACATCGCTTGGTCACGTTCAATGACAAACCAGCTGGGCGTTACAAAGCGCATTGGGCGTCGGGGTTATCTTTAGACAGCGGCAAATTCGCTGCCATGATGCTAGGTCTTTCGCATCGGACCCAACCGTCGAGTTAAATGCTTGAATCACCGCAATTCGAAATAACTGCCAGGCACTCTCTCGCTCAGGCTTATCTTGATGCCACCCGAAATAGTCACACATGCGGTAAAACTCGTTATGAATTGGTCTATCCCGGTTGTAGGCAAACCTTGGATATTGTGCAAAGAAGGTATCAATCTCATCCATCTGTAGTATCGCCTTGTGCTGTCAACATCAATCAGGTATTTTATGTCACCTTCATGGTAGGCAGGCAGGCAACATATACCTGGGGCACAATAGAGTTTTAATAGCTACAATTAAAGCGGTGATCTTGCCTTGTTGGCGAGGTTTCGGCGCAGCACTTGATGCTTTGTCGGACCTACGATTCCTTGCAGATGGGGCAGCTGTTCAATCATAATTATTGGATAATATTGCAGTCACGCCACTTTAACTTGAACGATTCCGTAGCGGGCTGCATTTGCTCGGGTCGCATCACAGTTTCTCAGTAGAACAGCCGGGGGCAAGTGAGACTAAACCAAAGCGGGGGGTATCTGCTGGCTGAGGATTATAGTACTAAATCGGGCCTAGCGCAGTTCGATTCAGGGCATACGCCCAAGCAGGACGGCGACATACCACAAAGGACGTATTTCCCCGAGAATGGGAGTCGTAGGCGCCCTATCCCCTGGAGTAGACAAAGCGGAAGCGTGTTAAAAATGTCTATGGTGGGTTTGGCAGAAACAGAAAGAAGTGAGAGGTGGTCCGTCCCAACTCATTCAGCAGAGAAAAGCCTAGTATTGTAGTATTTTGAATATATGGCTGAAGTGCAGGGAAGTAAGGCAGAAACGCCTCCTGGAGACGAATGACGAACTGTGGATTCAGCACTTTTGCCTGCCAGCAGAGCATTGGCCGTCCCGATGTATGCATAGAGCCTTCTCAGTCTTGTGCTCCGCGTGTAACTTATTCCACAAGTGCAAAACGAACTCAACACGGTCCCCAAGCTCCACAAGCACCTCTGGGATCACATGAAATGAAATTGTATTCCTTTCCAAGACGTGAAGGAACACGAGATGCAAGTCTTCCCATTCTGTCCATGAGCCTGCCATCAGTCGAATTCCATCATCGGTGAGCCATTCTCGATGGGGCGGATAAAGGATTACTAGTGAATCCCTCATTTGATCACTGAGAAATTGCCACTCCGGACGCTTCTCGAGCACTTCCTGCGCGTGCGGGGGGCCATATTTATCAGCCTATACGATTGGATCGGCTCCCGACCGGACGCATAGAACTGTAGTGTCGGTGACCCTGGTCTCTTCCTCAAATTGCGCCTTCAGGATCAGCTCTTGGAGCTCGAGTGCTCTACTCGGATCGCTAGTGATATCATCGCGTGTAAACCCAAATTCGCACAGCACTTTTCGAGCCACCTCAGTGATAGGATGTGGAGACAGAGAAGGATTTTTTTGTGAGATAGCGTCCAGTAATGCCTTTACCAGGGTCGTTTTGCCGGTGCACTGTGCGCCGATAATGTATAGAAAACCTCGCGGGCCGCATTTTCCGATGCGAGGTTGTATGGCCAGCTGGACCTGATATGGCAGGGTGATAACGCGTCGCTGCCTTATATCGATGAGCTGACTTGACTCATCGAGGACCCCGCTCCGAAGAAGCAAAGCATGATTGGACCACGTCTGAAGACCGTCAGCGACAATCGCCAAACACAGGCGAGGAGGGCGAGCTGAAATGATCGGAACTGCAACCCACTTATATGTGTCAACTACAGCTTTTCCTGAGCTCGGAGGCCTTGGTCACTATTTCGGGTTATCATTCATCTTGGTCTAAGTGTCATGGCTCCCGAAAAGCTTAGCTCCTCCTCATACATCCTGCAATCTGAATTCCTGTCGAATGACACCGTATGGTCGTACAGAATTCCTGAAATTCCCAAGCATCGCGGCACTGGATGGATGAAGACCTTGGAATTGATTTCCGACGCGGAAACCCGAAAGGTTGAGCTGAGGTTTAGCAAACTTGACTCTAATCGAGCGACCGCTTCTCAGCCTCTGGAGCATTTGATTCATTTTTCTTTCGCTGGATTCCGTCTCGGTCAGTGGAAAGATGGCAAATGGCAGAGCTGTACTGCTAGGGCGACTGCGGATTACCTAGTTCGGCTGTTGAAGGAAGGTATTACCTTGAATGGTGTACTCTACAGTTTCTACGGCCATAGCTCTAGCCAGCTGAGATCCCGGGCCTGCTACTTACTCCGTGGCTCGAAAAAAGAGGTCGCGGAGCTGGTGGAGTCGCTTGGAGACTTTTCCGGAATAAAAACTGTCGCCAAGAAAGCCAAACGGATCGGTCTACTTTTTTCATCCTGTCACGCGCTGATGGAAGTACCAGACGAGACGTATGAAGTCGTTTGACGATATCGAGTTGTCGGGATATAACTTCACTGACGGGTGCGGGTTGGTCGGGGCAAAAACTGCAAGGGTCCTCTCCCAAAAGTTATCGATCATTAGTCGCAACACGCGCTACCACCCAGCAGTTTACCAGATCAGATTCAAAGGTTACAAGGGAGTCGTGATGCTTGAACCTGAAATGCCTCCACGATACTGGTTCCAGTTCAGACGATCGATGCGAAAGTTTCAGGAATTAGGGATCGATCTTTTGCTGTGGGTGAGTACTCCAAGGTAGGACCTTGCACTTTTCCCGAACACTCGGCTTGCCATCCCTTATTCTATCTTTCTGCCGCTGATGGTTCAGCCGTACACATATGGTTATCTCAACGACGAAATCGTTCTCCTCTTGCACACTCTTGGCGTTTCCGCCGAGGTATTTCTCAGAAAACAGAAGGAACACTTCCAGCGTTTACAGGAGTCTGTTACAGAACCCACTGTTGCATCCATAACCAGTTTGATCTTGCCGAGAAGCTAGTTCTGCATGGCATTGAGCGCGTCTCTGGTGCCTTACGCAGTCTAGTTGCAGATGAATATAAAAAGATGCTTAATAAGCGTGAGGACCAAAAATGCCGAATTCTTGTCCCGGGATCTCGCCTAGTCTTCGGCGTTTGTGACCCCCGAGGTGTTCTCGAGGAAGGAGAGTGCTTCTTACGTGTGACGGATGACATGAATGAGGGCCGT
Organism: Scortechinia acanthostroma; assembly: GCA_011319215.2. Classification (NCBI taxonomy): domain Eukaryota; kingdom Fungi; phylum Ascomycota; class Sordariomycetes; order Coronophorales; family Scortechiniaceae; genus Scortechinia; species Scortechinia acanthostroma. Next base: position 40,127 of record JAABUG020162711.1, on the reverse strand, counting down.
CCGCGAACGATTGTTGGATGCGAAGTTGTTGTGACTCGAAATCCTTGCCTTCATCCGGGGGATTTGCGGAAGCTCAAGGCTGTCGACCGGCCAGAACTCTCCCATTTGAGGGACTGCATCGTCTTCGCCGTCAAGGGAGAAAGGCCAGCCGCAGATCAAATGTCGGGCGGAGACCTGGATGGTGATACATGTAAATCACCGCCTGCACCCCACCAACGGTAGTAAAGTTGATATGCTAACACTTCTGTAGTCTTTGTATGCTGGGATCCTGATTTGGTTCCGTCGATCGTCTCCGAGGCCGCGCATTACCCTCCTGGCCGGGAACCACTCTCCGTCGAGGAGATTACTGTTGATCATCGCATCGAATACTTTGCCCGATATACGAGTATCAGCCTCGGCCGTACCAAAAAGTTATTCCTGGCATGGGCGGTTCTTAAGGGAGCCTTCAGCGTCGAGTGCCAAGAAATAAACCGTTTGCACTCGCTGTGCGTTGACGGTAATCGCATCAAGATTCCCGACAGGTTGATGAATATTCCCTGCCCGAGGAAGGAGATGGAAGATTCCTTTATCTTAAATGTGCTACATCGTGAGGCTGAGAAAGAGTCACTCCAGAATCTTGCAGCACGACGTATTTGGAGTAGGTACGACTCTTTCGACGTCGTTGAGACGATTCTTTGCCAACCACGCTTGTGCTCCGAATTCCGCTTGGTAGTACTCGCCTATGACTGGTGCCGGAAGAAAGGGAAGGGCCAGTTTTGGGAGCTCCTACCATATTTCAATATTTCCGCATTGACGGCAGAACAGCGTCACTGGCTATTGAAGGAACTGCCTCCAACCACCGAATACCCTGGTCTGATAATGAATGGTCTTCTCAGCTCGGACATTCTGCATCCGCACGAATTGGTCCCCTTCCATTTGGATTACCCAGGTATGCGATGGAAACGTATTTTCTCTACTGAAGACCGCCTCGCAAATCTATTTGAGATCCTCGGGAAGTCATTCCCGCAATTCCACCGGAAGCTGCTGGTGTTACAGATCCAAGAACGGCTGAGTGTTGCGATCTACATTCCGCAGCCGATCGAGATGGAGAAAGAGGCCCAGGTAGGAGTTGGAGTACGAGTCTTCGCGTTCCCTCATACCCAGCAACAGAGTAACGTCCGCGGGCGAATCCATTCTACCAGCGCTGGATATAGATTGTATTATGATCACACCACTTTCCAGCTATTCAACCTCCAACGAGCAAATACATTCATTTGGGCAGGACAACCGGGAAATGATGACTCCTCTTACCGACGAGTGAAAGGATTTGCGAACCGAGCTCGTGAGCGCCAGAAGACAGTCGTCGCTGGAGAAAATCACGACTGCGTCATAAGCATTGCGCTGGATCGCTTCAGTCGAGAGGTAAAGACGCAAATTGGGCAGGTGAAGCGGGTTGGCGTTGCTGCAGCGGTCAGTTATCAATTGAACCTCAGAGCATGAACTCACAAACTCACCCTCCAAGTAGGAACTGTATGTCATTAGCAACACCGATCTGGAAGCGTTCCAAACATTGGACCTATCGTTGGCCAGCATTGACACTTTGGAGACCAAGCCACTGTTTGAGAAAGTCCCACCCCCATTGGCAATCGCCCGAATATCCACGGCAGACTGGTCCTCTCAGCCAGGGGAAGTACGTGCCTTAATCGAAGGCGGAGACCTATCACAACTGGATAAGGCATCACTTCAATGCAGAATCGTTTCGATCCTGCAATTCTGCTTTGAGAATGGTGAAGCTGACTACACTGGTAAAATCTACCAGCATTATCTGGGAGCGCCTCGTGCAGTGGCTGCATGGCTAGCGCCGGAGGAGTTGCTTCACGACCTGGCTCAGGGACTTATCTACGCACCTGGGAACGTCATCTTTTTCGCAAAGCTCTCCCCTTGGGAAGAGACTCTGCCGTCCCGTCTTCGTCAATTTTTGAAAGCACAAATCCCGCACCTGCTGCAATCTGCTCTCCGGGCTGCCAACACCATCGGAGGGTTCGCCGTGGGGACATTGAGGACCATCCTGCATGAAGAAGACTCCATGTCCCTTGCATCTTTCCGGGATTTGGTGGAACAGGCTTCTCTCCTACTGAGTGCACCGGGGCAAATGCTTGATATATGCCTCGAAGTTCTTGACGGTGCTAGCGAGCTGTTACTGAAAGAGAGTTCGCCAGCTAGGGAATACTTCACTCGCAAAGTCTTTGGTGTTGCACTTGATCACAGTGAGGAGGCCAGCGAAGCAACTGCCCCACACCATGACTTGTGGGAATTCCAACCGGTTTCCTTGTCCCTCAACCCTCCGGTGCTCACCAGCTACAGGCGAATTGATGCGCCGCAGCTTGAGCGTTTGGCGGCAGGTGATCACGTCCGGTTTGAACTAGCTCGATACCCTGACAACATGTTCTTTGTGGAGCTTCCAACATTTGACGCCCTCGTTGAATCGGCGCAGCAGGGTCTTGTCACCTTCCGTTGTATGTCGTATCCGCCTGCCTTCTGTGCTTCGGCACGATGGCGGATGAGACATTGCGGTTCTTTTGTCACTTGCAAAGCAATGTTAGATGCGTTAGTGGCACTGGTCGAGAAAAAGCAAGATAGTTGTGTGTTATATCCTCTACTGGTGGAAAATAAATCCCCGCCAGAATATTTACCACTCGGTCCGACGTATGATTCCCGGGAAGATCTCAACGAATGTCAAAATCGGGCCGTGGCGGCTGCCCTAACCTCCCGCCTGAGTTGTATCTGGGGCCCTCCCGGCACTGGCAAGACACAGACAGTGGCGATCATTTTGCAGGAGCTGTTGCAGAGGAGGCCAAAAGAACGCATTCTTGTCACTGCACCTACCCACAACGCCGTAGATAATATCTTGAAGCGATACCTGAGTATTGCAGGTTTAACCGGCGCCAAACCTCTCCGGGTTTCAACAAACGCAAGCCTTTCCTCAAATCTTGGGGAATTCATTTGAATACTCGCATTGAAACGGCTCTGCAAGTGTTAATTCTTTTGTTATCTAGATCAGCAAAGTAGCCTTCGATTTGATGCAATATGCTTGTGACGCAATGGACCGAAGGGAATTCAATTTCGATCCAGCAGCAAGACGCCGGGTGCTTGAGCGCATCCAACAGTCTCGCCTGGTATTCACCACCTGTGCCGGGGCTGGACTGGGACTGTTACGGAATGAGCAATTTCACACAGTGGTGATCGATGAGTCATCTCAGCAGACAGAGCCCATGTCGCTTATTCCGTTGGTCAAAGGAAGCCAGCAAGCCATCCTTGTTGGAGACCATGTCCAACTTCGAGCAACTGTCCGAAACCACGCCAAGGCAATGGGTCTGGAGGTCTCTCTATTTGAGCGCCTTTATACAGGTGGTGATACTGCCAACAATGCGCTGAGTAAAGTGATGTTAGATATACAATATCGAATGCACCCACAGATCTGTGAATTTCCATCGGCTGAATTCTATAATGGGAGACTCCAAGCAGCCGCTTCATGTCAGGACAACCCCCTACCTCCTTCCAATTTTCCGTGGCCTAGTCTGCCATCAGCGGGCGGTGGCCAAGTGCGCTGCGTTTTTGTTCCGTGTCTGCTTGAGGAGGATATTGGGCATCGATCTAAAGCCAATGCTGGCCAGGCGCAGCTATGCCAAAGGATTTACCAGTTGCTGACGGACTCCCGCTCGGGTACTGGTGCTGCCACTGTGCCAATTGCGATACTGACCCCGTACACAAGGCAAGTCAAGACTCTTCAAGCTTCTCTTCCAACCAGTGCTATAATTTCTACCGTCGACGGGTTCCAAGGTCAGGAAGCAGATGTTATCATTTATGTGACGGTGCGTTGTAACTCACATGGCGATATTGGTTTCCTAAGTGACTTGAGACGTCTCAATGTGGTCCTGACCAGGGCGAGAGCCGGATTGATTGTGATTGGATGTCCTCGAACCTTGACAGGAGGAGCTTCTTCAGCTCCATTACATGCCGATCTCGAATGGGAAATGGGACTAGAAGGAAATAACCCCAAGGATCACTCTCTGTCCGTCGATCAAGATAGTGGACCGGTTTGGAAACGTCTTGTGAAATCCTTGGTGAGTGTGGAGATATCATGAGTGCTACTACTACGACTGTGGCCGTCACCCCTGTCAGCCAGTCCACCTTACCGATCTATACCGCTGGCTGGGATAGTAAATAGGTGAGGGGCATCGTGCGTAAGCGCTGAGAGGGGTTTCTAGCCGTCACCCGATACAGTATAGTTTTCGAGATGATATGGGTCACGATTAACGCAAACTAATTTGTTTGAAGAGTCACAAGTACTCCTATTCGGGGCATTAATACAATAACAGTCCTGCTACCTTCCGCTTGTAATATGGGGAATCACCTAGCCTTCTCCGACACTGAAAACTCTCCATCCCTTCACCAAGCGCGAGGATCTAAGAGTTCCTCTGTTGAATGGCCAATGGTTTCCTGCTCTATTCATCTTCTTCCCTCGATAGTCCTCGCAGCAATGTTCTGAGAAGGGCTAAGAGAGTGATGCGCCTTATGGAAGACCCTTCGACGCCTCCTGAATCCCGATATAGTTTAATTACTCCGGATGGCTTCGAATGCTCAACCTCGTGGGCGTAAGCTCTTCGATTGCGGAGTCAAAATCGCGTAGTTCAAGAAGTCTGCCGTCCAAAATTTTCCCAATGTGAGTCTTACTGACGTCTTGGCCGTCTTTCCTGATTTGTGACAGGAGGACTTTCAAGAATTTAAGGGGGCTCTGACTGAAGGTTGATTTTGAAGTCACATTGCCTCGCAGAATGAACCCGTCAGCGGCAACACTGAAATTTTCTGGTGTTGCAACAGAGGCTACCCCAAGTGTGTCACACAATCTGAGGTACTCACGATATGAGGCAATATACAGCTGACCCGCGAATAAATTCAGCTGTATCTTCAAGTCGTCTGGTATATGGATAGCGTCAGGACGGCTAGGAATATTGTACAGGTCCAGCGGATCTAGAGGTACGAAGCTTAGGTTCTGACGCGGCGCGTACAAATGAATCGTGGCACCTGTCGATCGTCGGACCTCTGAAAGCAGATGCATAGCCTCGTAGGGGCTTATAATTATGACTTGACTTGCGTTTCGTTTTCCAGAAGTAGGATCGTAGAGAGAGTGGGTTAAGACCCATTGAACAGGGCGCTGGTATGTATCAGACAAACAGGAAGACCCCTCTCGTAATTGAATGGTAGTGGCGAAGTCGGTTGTAACTCGTAATCCCGAAGGAAACTGAGACACATCTAGATAACGGGCTGCAGACGTATTCCTGAGGGCCTCAAAGGCAGGCCTATAAGCGCTGGACTGCTCCTTGAGTATGCCTGTAGACACAAACGTAAGGAGGTCCGCATGAAGACTATGTTGGTTGGGCTTGGCTGGCGGCGGCCGCTCAATCTGGCGTTCCTGTTCAATTTCCGGGGCAAGCTCACGCTCCTGTTCCTCTCGTAGCTGTGCCGACGCAAAATTCAGGTCATCGAACTCCCGGCATCGCTCACAAATAAGACGCATTGGTGTACTTTCATCGGACTGATGGTGAAAAACCGGGGCGTCCCCGCGACGTGGCCGATACCGATCCTCTAGAGACTGAGATTCTGGTTCGAGAAATTCGGAAGCCCGGCTAAATGAAAGTTGAATTTGACCGTCTTGACTAGCGGCCTCCCATAGTTTGCATTGATGTACATATCGTTTACCCTGTGCCGCCCACAAGGGCATACTTCGCCGTATATCAACCCAGGTCTCTGACACCGCCCAACGGAGAACGTCGGAGACATCAATGTTTGACCGGCTGTACTCATTTGGGAGGGCCAGTATCTTGAACCTGATCTCGTCCGGAATGCAGAAAATGACGGACTGGCCTTTCCCTAGCTTCCTCATTCTCATGCACGCTGAAAGCGTCGTTAGCTTTGCCTTAGGATTTAAACCTGTGTCCAACCGTCTTACCTTGGACCAACTTGTCCTTCGTAATACCCGCGCCTAAAGTAACAGCTGCTCGATAATTTGCGGGCAGCTTCAAGTCAATTCCTCGCGTGTGCGCCTCATCAAGAAAGACCAAACATGCACTAAGTTGTTTTGCAAAGGGCGAGACCTGTAATAGCTCTACCCGTCTGTTCCGGTCAAGAACGCATATCTCATCATTCTCATTGACAAAAATAACCGCCTGAGTCTGACTGTTATCTGGTACCCGATTTAACCAGTACTCTGCAACTTCCAAACTGCTGAGTTCTAGTATCTGCGCGCCGACATCGAGGATCACCTGAACTGGTGGCTCTAATCCCACAACCATGTCCAGCAACACCTTGGCGTCCAATGCTGAAGCTTGCTGCCGTGCGGGACAGAGCGCTACCGAGTTCTCGGGCATCAGAAGGTAATCGAGAACCAAGGCATTCGTATGGCTTTGCTCCGGAAGATCCAACTGCTGTACGCTTAGAGGAAGGGTCTGCCGAGAATCGTTTGTTCCGCTGAATCCAACTGTTGGCTGGGTTCTGATTTCACCGATATCCCATCCTGAGGCAGATAGCTTGTCTGGAAATTCTCTCAGTTCCTTTGGAAAAACAACGTGGGCCAGGAAATAATCAATTGCACCTTTCGCAGAGCGAAACCAGGGGAAAATTTGCTTCAGACAGTGTTGTCGGTCTTCAAGGTTGACCCCGCCCAATTGACGATAAGTGTCCGGAAGGGACGGACAATCGGCCACCCATACCTGGTACTCTATCTCTGCTTGATCGGACTTGACAAGATGATCAAATGCCAGAAACAGCTCCTCATCGCCGAGGCCGGCATAGTAGTAATTTAGACATGTTAACAGTATGACCACGTCGGGGTGGCTGAATTCAGACCGAGGAGTCGGGCAGTCCTTGGCTCGATAAGGGACTGAAAGCCTTGTTGGAGGATTTCTTGCGTGATCAGGCCCATAGTTCACACGCCAGCGTTTCTGACTGAAACAAAATGCTAAAATGCCCCCAGCAAAAAGGCCTCGTAGCAGGAGTAGAGGACTCTTTGTTGTGTCTGTCCAGAACCCTGCTGGGCCATTTTCCTCGACGGAAGAGATTTCTTCTAAGCTTAACTCCTGCTTCAGAATGTATGCAAGTACAGCTCTTCTCGCTGCTTTCGACTGTCTGAAAATCGGTAGAGAATCAATACCGTTTTCGCATATCTGCGTAGCGACCCGTCTGAATAGTTCTAGCTCCGCGTCTTTTTGCAACAGTCGTATCCGAGGAAAGCCACCCACCGAACGCTCTTCCACCTCTAGTGACCTGGGATAGTCCTCCTTGACACTTGGCGCAGTCACCCTCATGATGTTAAGGAGCTCTTGCACGATCACCCATCTTTGCGGGGTAAGCTCCAACGGGCGCTGAACTCCCATTGTATAGATGAGCTCGAACTTGACGCTGAAGTTCTCGTCACTCTCATCGACCACGTCCCGCGCGTACTTCTTGAAAAACTTGAGAGTTCGAAGCAACGAACACCCAGTTGCATCTCTCCCGGTGACGAAGCACTCGAGGCACATCAGTTTCAAAGATAATATATGCTCGGGTTGCACTAGCAGAACGCCTCCCTCTTCCATGCATTTCTGGCACATGTGGAATATCGCATCCGCCTCCGCCTCCGTTAACCTCAGGGAGCGAGAGACTGGCATAAGATAAACTGGTCGACCCAACAATCCCCCTAATTTTGATACCAGCATCTGCAACATCTGCCGGGATTGGGGCTTCGCAACTATCACGCGGACCAGACGTGATCCGTCTGCACGGTCGGCAGCCACGATCGGCACAATAACCGATGACTTTCCTTCCCCCATATTCAGCTGCATCACTGCGTTCCTGCCTGAACTGATATCTCTCATCCTCCGAGCAATCTGTTCCTGGACCTCTCTTATCAATATGTTATTTTCAATCTCCAAGAGGAGGGACTCGGGATACTCATGCGGATCCCAGTTGGTATGGCCCGGATTCTGGAGTTCTCTAATCAAATCGTCACGGAAACCGACTAGGGTGGTTAACCGTCTTGCTTGCTGAAGCGCCGTGATTGCACACCCATACTCGACGATGCTGGCTTTCCAAGGCTCGGGTAGAAGATGCCATCGTTGGTGCGTCAGTTGCTGAACCAGAAGATATGGTGAAATTCTCGGCCAATTACCAATGCCGGCCAATGTTTCCAAAAGCAGACTATTTTGTGGGCGATCAAGCGTTCCGTCAAAACGCGTCAACCGCATCTTTATAGCGTTGTATATGCCCTCACAGTACATTTCACAACGGTAAAAGTAGTCGAGAAGAGCTGCCCCAAGTTGGTTAGAGTTCATCATAATATGATCCCTTCTTTTCTTCTGCTGTAGTGAACTAATGCTGCCCCGGAGATGCTCTACATAACGTCTCTCGTATTGGGACTTTGACTGCTGTTCTAAAGAATTGACGAAGGCCATGAGACGAGGCGCTGAGTCCTCACACTCGGGGTGGCTACTCACGAGACCAACTAAACATGGACGCTCCATGTCCAGTATTGGTTCAGGACCAAGCAGGTCGTCAATGCAGATGAATCCCCGGCGTCTGATTGTCTGTTTCACTTGACCTGGGACGGAGACGGGCGGCATTTGAACAAGATGGACTGTTTGGCTGACGAAGAGAGACGAGATATCTGAGAGATATAATCGAAAGTCTCTATTATCGAACCATATCTGAAAACTCTCACCAACCTGAGCCATGGCTGTCTGTGTTCCGTAGTAGTCTCCAAATCTTGGGCCGTCTTGTACGTGGGGCATTGTAGGAGATCGGATCGGCCACTGAGCTTTTAAGCTTCCTATGAATGCCTGAAGAGCCAATGTCCGGTTCTGTTTTGCGATTCTTCTTTTTCGGGATTGGAACGCCTTCAAAGTCTCGTGGGGTAGGGGATGTAGGTTCGATTCTGGGGTGTGCGAGAGAACGGCTGACTGATGGATCCGAGACCGCAATACTGCCTCATCCACCTCATACCCATGCCAAAGCTGAAACGGTCCGCGAGAAGGCGGTGTGGGGTTTGCCATCTCTGGGATAACGTAGAGTGAAGCAAGGACTTCAAGGACGACCATATTGGAGTTATCGGAGAAAGCCAAGGTCGCAAACCATGCCATTAACTGGAACTTACTCATTCCAGTGTCTCTTGAGCAAAGCAGTTGATGAAGGCTACACCAGTGACTAGATACAAATGCCATTGGCTCCAGTATCAATGTTGCATCGTATTGTATCTTGCTACTATCAACTGGGAGACCGGCTGCGTGGACAACGTGAGTTTGAGAGAGGAACTTCCAGAGTTTTGAAAGTAAGGCCACATGCAAGATCTCCCGGGTTGAGGGGATTTCCTCAAAGAGGATTTTGCACAGGCTATAGACGCGGAAGCATCTTGCCGAGTTTCGATTCAGATCAAGACCTACGTATGGCCGGTCATATTCAACCGTGTGGTCCTCTGCCCCAAAGCCAGCAACGCGAAAAGAGGATGACCGAATTTCGTTCCGTCTCAGCAAATCGGGAGCTATATGAGGCAATGGTGGTTGGTTCACCTGCTCATTCGGACGAAACATCTTCATCCGGTTGTCGTGATCGAAAATTGCCTTGACCTCTTTGTAGAAACCATCATGCTGGGCGAGGAACCCGAGGTGCTTGTCCCATCGAACGGTTTGCATAACTCGCTCATTGGATGGATAATAATGCCTTTCCGGTGTCAGCTCTGCAATTTTGGCGAGAATTACGCTTGTTTCCGGGTGGAGTCGATCAAATGAGCGCATCGATGCAGACCGAAGGATGGTGAGAGCTTGCTCAGTTCCTGTTCTCTGGGTAAGCGGGTCGGGAAGGCAAGATGATGTCAGGGCATGCAAATAGCACAGCATTGATCTGCTGTGCAAGCTACCGTTGTCGGTCAGGCGACCGAGCTGATTGTCCACTGGATAAGGATGGAGGGTGGTCGTTGCCTGCCAGCCGATCTCCACAGCAATGTGGCCGTTATCCTTATACCAGGACACCTGTCCTTCTGGTATTAGGACCACTCGATCTCCACCACTTTCATGACGCAGGATGAGCCTGTTGCGCAAGCCGATCAACGCATCCAGTGACTGGTCAGGGTCAATGAACATGCCCCGATACTCTCGCGACTGGATCGTGGAACTCCGCGGTTTGAGTTCAAACCGTAGCCGAAGACGGGGAAGTTCTACTCCTAAACTTGAAGTTGTGGAGTCGAAAGTGCAGTGCAACTTGGACGGCTTTTCGATCGGCTGCAAGATGGCGGAGATCACCTCTGCGGTTCTACTTTTCACGCTTACCAAAAATAAATTATCATTCGCTAGCCGCCAAGAATCGTACGCGCTGGTCTTCTGTAGCCTCCAATTGGAAGCTGATGATACCCAGGGCTTTTCTAGGGGCCGGAATTCCACATAGCCGTTGTGAACATCGTACCAGTGTACGTAGCCCGCTAGAAAAGCCTCGGGGAAGGAGTCCATCAGAAGTCTGGTAGGTATAAATTCCCATGTGTGGCCGTCTTTCGTAGCTTGAATGCACAAATCAAATTTCTCACAGCCAGTCAACTTTTGCCTTGCTAAGTTGACGGTATGTCCCATGTATTTCTTTCGACAGGCGAAATGCATCCCCGGTATAACACTCGGCATCACCTCCAACGAAGATTGTCCGAAAAGGGTTCTGTATGTGTCATGTCTCTCATATTCCGAGGGCAGTCGAGCCAATGGAAGGCCATTAACGAGAAGCTCCCCAGTTAACAGGTTATAATGAACGGGCAAATCTATCCCATGTCCGGATTGACATGAAATACCACTGACAAGCCAACAGATCGGCGCCTCTGGGGATGCTTCCCAATGGGACCCAGCCCGGTACGTTGCCCATATATGTCCGATAGCTCTATCTAGCGGCGAGTTCGCGCGCTGGACGATATTTCGCTTCAGAACCGGCAAGCTGCGATAAGTTAAGATTTGCCAGCGACGATAAAGGATCGGAACTAAGGGGGCGCCAGATCCCTCGCACAGGAGACGCCGTGTGTCATTTATTACCATACAACATTGAAGTAAAATTGCAGTATCGGATGTATTCTCAAGCATTCGAACCAAGGCTATGCCTTCGGCATCGAACGTTGTGGCGCATATTAACGCTAGATGACCGCTCCGCATTAGCAGGTTGCTTCTGCGCCTATCGTCAGGCGTGGAGCTGGCTTTCTCGGTAACAATCTTAACCCAGGCAAAGGAGACTTTGCGGAGATGCTTAAGTGTATACAGACATATCTCCCGGACGTCTGCGGAGGGCGATAGGGTCAAAATTCTGAGCACCAAGGAACTTAGAGCGCTGAGCCCTTGTGCCATTTCCCAATTCTCCTCTATTCTCGCCGCGATGTCTTGAATTCGTCCTAACATCGCGGTTGTAAACCCAGTATCGTTTAAGATGTCATGTGCCTTCCTCGTAACCAAGCTTGCGGTTGATGGGCCAACCTGGCTGATGATCTGCAGGATAAAGATGCAAGTCTCTATCTTCTTGAGATCTACCGACGGCATAGCCAGCTGCCGAAGAATATTTTGCCACTGGATTTCGATCCCAAGTGGCATTGTACACAGGGATCTGTACTCCTCAAGCGACATATCCACTGGACAGCCATCCTGCGATGCGATGACTGTATTGGGCGATGGTCCATCTTGATTGCCTGATGGCCGAAATAGAAACTGCTGTAAGGACGTACTTCTGGATGGTAACTTATACATGCATAACCTTGCAATTTTGTCCGACATCTCAAAATTCCTGACGAATGTCCGCGTCGAGAAATCAAAATATCTGAAGAGCAAGCCGTTGTTCACACAGACTTCATCTTCTGTCACGTTGATAACTTTCTTGTTCTGCCGATGTGTCCGTTCGTGCGGTTTATTCTGTGATAGAAGACCGACCCGCCCGACGCCTTGGACAGGACTGAAAAAAGACGATAGGCCGCGGTAACTCTGGAGCGTGTGTTCGGCCCTTGGTGCGTCCCTGGAGATATATTGACTGTTTAAAATATCGATGAGAAAAAATATGGTTGTGTCACGCCAACATCCAAACGGGCGAGGTACGTCCAGCTCGAACACCGTGGACTTTGCTTGTAAACGATTACTGGGAAGTGGCCATTCGTGGACGCTCACCTTCATCGTGTCGGCTTGGCGCTTATACTCGCACCGTTTGCAGGAGTCGCTATGTCGAGATTCTCGGTAGTTGAAGCGCTTGTCAAGGATGACTTCTTCGTAAGTGCATTGCATTCCATCATACAACGCGTACAAATCTGCACATTGTTGACGTTTTCGACGAAGCTCGGCCTTTTTATCTTCTCTCTCCCGCCGAGCGCTGTCCTCGATTGTGTTGAGCAGTCTCTGATGTGTCTCAGACTGGTCGAAATACCTGACAGCGAAACAGGCTGGTGTCCCGTAATCTTGAAATACACCGGGCCCAAAATGGATCGCTCGCTGCTTGCGCAGCCGCAGGTAAGACTCCGCACGGTCAAGTCTTGCCATTTGAGATCGGAACGGTAGTAAAAGTGACTCAAACAGCTCCATCGGAATACAGGCATCATAATTACAGAGAACTGTGTGAATTTGGGTCGCCGATTTGTCGCATGCAATCCACAGCTCCAAGGCGGTTAGCATCATAACCGATAATGCTTCTGGGTTACGAGCATAGGATGTGAACGCGATCTCATAGTAGCTTTTTATGAGTGTACCCAATCGATTGCATGTATCTTCGTCACTGAGATGAGTCTCTAACCAGGTTTCAAGGCTGGAAGCAACCCAGTGTTCAAAGGCGGCCAGATTATACGCCTTGTATTCGGGCTCTTTGAAGTCCAGGTGGAGCGGAAGATCTGTGCTTGGAAATTCCACAAGGTTTGACTGTGGCAGAAATTCATTCACCGGTTGCATGAAACGTCGTTTGTCAATCTCCGCTAGGTAGTTATCGAGCTCTGGAAGGGCATAGTAAACATCACTGCCAAAATCCAACTTTGCCACCTGCTGCGTGTCGCTTTGACAGCTCTTTCGCGCTATGATCTCGTGCCATCTCTTCTCAATGATACTGGTCGCAGATTTGAGAGCTTCCCGGACATGGGGAATCCACCCTCGATTATTTAGTGTGCCAAGTTTGACCAGGCGGCGCGATATTTTGGAGATCATGGTATGGAGATGCTCACTGCATATGGTACTGGGCGAGGCACTGACGATACAACTCATGAAAAATATCATAAACTGCTTGTAAAGGTCATCAGGCGTCTCTTCATGGACTGCCCTGCGGCACAGAACAAGTTGGAGGGCGACTCGAATCAGTAGCCACAGAGAAGATCTTCTCCAGGGAGACCGGCTGTCGAGCCACATTACTTCTTCACGCGTATTTTTTTGAATTTGCGAACAGACGACGCTAGTGCACAAAGGACGCAAGAATGCATTTAAGAACTCGGTGACCATCATTGGATGAGTTGTATCCCTATCCTCATCGTGCTTCTGGCCGGCTTTCTTCACTTTGGCCTGAGTCCCCGCAACTGGCTGGTGGCTCATTTTGGCAAGTGTCTGTGCGATGGTGGTCTGCAGCCCGGACTCACTGAAAGTGTCCAGGTCCATCGAAAGCGTAGGGCCCGGGAACTGACGTTTGAGGCGGCCAATTGTAGTCATAACCGCCTCGTTGCGAGCAGACAGCTCGAAAGTCTCAATGCGTATCGCATCGTCATCCCTAGTCATCAAGACGGCGGCGTTCTGACAATGCACATACACTGGCAGAATGCCACCTGTAGAATGTCAATATACCGTACATAAGAGTTTGAATAAGCACGTTTACCCTCAGTATACAGCTGTGTCAAGGCGTTTCGGAACTCCTTTTCATCCACGTCGCCGTTTAGCCCACATATTTGTGCCAACCGAGTAACCATAGTTACAGCAGCGGCAATACTGTCTGCTTCTGAGTCCGAAACATAAACTTTAAATTGCTGGAGTGCTTCAATGCACTTCTCAAGAAGCACGAGTTCGTATTCGGGTTTGTAATCGTCCTCCTGAGGAAGCTTTGGAGGAAGAAAAACATGGTGCACTAAATATAAGTTTGCCTCTAAACGCATCTTTTGTGATGACATGGAAGGCATCTCGCTTGGGAGTATTCGAGTTAGGATGCAGATATGGTAAAAAGAAAAAAAAAAGAACAGACGCTCGCGCGCGCAGGGTGCTCCTCTGGTATACAGTCAAGGCGGGGTTTATTAGCACCTTGTGTTAAGCTTCATTTGGAGCAAACCTTCTTATTATATCCCGGTTTTCTGCACGTTGGTCAAGGTGATAGGACACATACCATGCAAAGATGCTGAACGTCCATGTTCGGAAAACAGCCAGCATTCAAAAGTCAAGGTATGCTCAATTCCAGGACACAGTATCGCATTCTACCAATCATTCGAATCAGTAAAACGGTGCGTTTGATGTAAGGCATGTTGAGTATACGCGTCCCAATGAGGCCTATCTGTAGTACAGTAAGTAACATATGAATCCAAATACATGCCACGTAAGTCGGCATCACCAGCGCGCCAAGGGCTTATCGGACAAGGGTTCAAATGCATGGATGATTGGTGATGGCAGTTGCCCAATGGGAGAGGTGACCTACGGGAACTCGAGCATACGGCAATAAGATCCATGACAAGTTAACCCTTGCATTGAAAGGAATGCGCTCGTAGTTTACACCCTCAGCCGGCGCTATACCGTCTTTGGTACTATCGACATGGCCGTGTTGTAACTTCCATATGGGGAACGAATGATAACCTTATTTGCACCTAACAGGAATGGCCGCATATGTCGACAGGTACTAGTAACCATCTCCGCGCCTCCAAGCTTTCACTGGTAATTTACTATATTTGCGGGATTAGCATATACGTTCGGTGTTGTTGATACGAAAAACTTGGGTTTTATGTACGCGATGGGATGGTTGTACTTCAATTTGGTCCTCTGAAATTTCAACCCACTACAAGGTACTTTTTGAGGCTATGCTACTTGCAGTGAACCCATGTCCCGCATCGTTACAGATCGTTGCTAACAGGAAAAATTTCGTATGCCCGATGCCAGCCCCATATTTACGATGATGGTTAGCGCACTTGATATCCCATGCCAGCTCTCCAAATTGCGAGGAGCAGGAGAAGGAACGGTTCACACTTGTTTCAGACTCATCAGCCCATTCCATTTCCCAACGATGTACAGCAATGATTCACTGAAGGTGACTCTGAGCACATCAGGGAGCATCAGGGTGCGCCTGAGTGGATACCCGACGAGGCGCAGAAGCTTTTTTTTAGAAAAGGAGAATAGAAAGACCCTAGTCCGGCGTCTCTGATGAGATGCGTTAAGATTGACCACACCTCAGCTGCGCACCAGTAGATAATGTAGGAGGTTATGAATGCCTGCACCGTGCAATGCCAAGCCCTTACTTCGTAGATTTACCAATCACTGATTCCGGAAAGTGCCATGACATACTTAGGTCACATTAATTATCTGGTATGTTGGGCTGTATAGCGGAATCCTGTCACACCTGGGCATGTGTATATCGGTACAGGGAACATTTGAAACACAACCGGCAATGCGCCCAGTAGTAGACTTTTATACGACAATCACCCTTCCCGCATCGGGACTTACGTGTCACGTATGTAGGGGATGGGGTGCCTGTCCGTGTGAATGAGGCGGTCTTCTTGCTTTGGCAGCGGTTTGTACACACTTATCCGTCAACACCTCATATAAAGAGAGTCTCCCATGCCACAAAAACGACATTAAGTCCGCCATCCTGAGCATTCAGCTACTTGTCCTACCAGCGAACCTGCGTTTCATTATAATGGTCTTACGAAATCTCTCTGCACCCTCGTTAGAGGCGCTCTGTTCGAAGGAGCAAATAGAGCTCTTGGACTCCATCGATCATCTCCGTCTCCAGGGGATCAATCACTACATCTCCTTACCTCAGATTATCGTCTGCGGCGATCAGTCGTCTGGTAAAAGCTCAGTGTTGGAAGCAATATCCGGTGTCTCTTTTCCCATTCGAAGCAGTCTTTGCACCCGGTTCCCAACGGAGCTTGTTTTACGCAAAAGTAGCCAGGCCGGCGTTTGTGTATCCATTGTGCCACATCGGTCTCGTAGCGAATCCGAACAGGAGGCGCTCGCCCAATTCCACGAGGAGCTTGATAGCTTTGAGGGTCTTCCCCAATTGATCGAGAACGCTAAGTCTGCCATGGGCATTTACACCAACGCAAAATCCTTCTCGAATGATCTTCTTCGGGTTGAGGTATCCGGACCAGACCGTCCACATTTGACTATCGTTGATCTTCCGGGCTTGATCCATTCTGAAACAAAACAGCAGTCAGCGGCGGACGTTGAATTGGTCCACGAAGTAGTGAAGTCCTACATGGAGGAGCCAAGAAGCATTATCCTTGCTGTGGTATCAGCAAAGAATGATGTTCCCAATCAGATTGTCCTCAAGCTTGCCCGTGCAGCGGATCCGTACGGTACCAGAACTTTGGGCGTTATCACAAAGCCCGACACCTTGGTTCACGGCTCAGACAGCGAAGCCCAATTTGTGTCACTTGCCAAAAACCAAGAGGTCGAATTCCGCCTAGGCTGGCACGCTTTAAAGAATATGGACACCGAAAAGGGCACATGGACGCTTCCAGAGCGAGACAAAGAAGAATCTGCATTCTTTGCTTCAGGCGTTTGGGAGGCTTTGCCGCGGTCCCACGTTGGTATCGATCATTTGCGTGAACGCCTTAGCAAGCTCCTCCTGGCTCAGATAGCCACGGAGTTACCCAGTCTGATGGAGGAGATCAAAGCTAAAATAGAAGATTGTTCGCAGAAGCTGGAAAAGTTAGGAGAGCCACGAACGACTGAGGAAGAGCAGAGGTCCTATCTTTTTCATTGCAGTCAGTCTTTCCAGAATCTCGTGAATTCTGCAGTGGAAGGAACATATAGCGACCCTTTCTTCGAGAATGCAAAGTCAGAGACCGGGTACAAGAGGAGAATCCGCGCCGTTGTGCAGAATCTGAACGAGCAGTTCACGTCTCGCATGAAAAGGAGGGGCCATTACTACGAAATTGACGACGAGGTGGACGACGAGGACGAAGACTCGTTGGGAGGTCAAATTTTCATTTCTCGAGAGCATTACATTCGTCACGTTGAAAATCTCCTGCGGCGAACGAGAGGAAAGGAACTCCCGGGTACTTTCAATCCGATGATTATCAACGACCTGTTTATCGAGCAATCTAAACCATGGGAGAGAATTACGTCTGAACATGTTCATGAAGTTTGGGAGGCCGCGAGAGCCTTCGTCAAGATCGCGGTGACTGAAGTCACTGACATGAGCACCTCAAGCGCCATACTGATGGAAGTGTTCGACCCGAGTCTCGATAGCATTCTTAAATCCTTGGAGAACAAAACCTGCGAAATGCTCCGCGCTTACCGCGAAGGTCACCCAATTACCTACAACCATAGCTTCACCGATAGCCTCCAACAAACGCGGCAGGATATTTTAATGCCCAAGCTCTCTTACACCATTCGGAAATTCTTTAATGTACCTCAGCTCACGCCCTCGCAAAATCTTGATGGTACATTCGACCTTCTTCATCTCCGTGATAGCCTGCTAGAATATTTTAAGGCGGACACGGCACGCTTCGCTGCATTGCAAGCTCTAGATTGCATGAGAGCGTACTACAAGGTCAGGCGACTATCATGGTCGGATGGGTGTTGGACTGGGCTAACGAGAACCAACTAGGTCGCATTGAAACGTTTTGTTGACGGAATTGCTATTGAGGTTATAGAGACTGCACTAGTCCAGGCCCTCGTCAAGATTTTTTCACCGGTCGCAGTGTACAACATGCCCAGTTCTCTTGTAACGCGAATTGCGGGAGAGTCGAAAGAGAGCCATGATATGCGAGAACAGCTTTCCAAAAAACTCGAGACTCTGAGAAATGGGTCCGAAACATGCAGAAGATTTGTTCCGGTGCCTATCTTGGGTAGGAGAGAGCTCCATTCTTAACATGACTTAGTAGACTGACGGAAAGAAGTAGAGCCACCAAGAATCCAGCACGTTTCGGTTGTCACCTATAGTCCGGAGGCTAGGCCAGTTTATAAGTCTTCGGATAATGACACAGCGTCCGAAGTTAGTGTCTCTTTGGCTAGCGTGCCGTCCTCCCCGCCCGCCTGATTTCTGCTGTAGTGTTTCAGTGTCCTAATGGGTTTGTCTAATGATGTTTCCGCTTTATTGAAAATCCTGGTGCAAAATACAAGTTGGTAATATGGGCATGACCTAAACTCTTGTTCCTCTATTCTTTTTTTCTTATTTTTATTTTCTTTTCCTTCAAGTGAGAATCGAGCGGAGACTATGCCTCTTCGAGCGAAGTCACATGCCATTTTCAGCACCATGGCGAAACCCCGTACTAGAGCCTTAAAGCAGTTTCTGATTTGCGAGACTACTCATAGTAGGTAGAAGATTCAAGCTTTCTGGCACCATGCAGATGCTTTTATACTTTCCATCTCACCCCGTAATCTTTGGTTGGCTGCCAGATACTGCACTACCCCGCATACGACAAGGTTGAGCACTAGTGCCAACTCTAATCAGCGAATCGTTCTCGGTGCGCGGAATAGCAGTTGAGCAGGTGAAGGCCAGTCTTTCTAGTTCGATTCGAGCCCTCCAAATTCAGGCATTCACTTCTCAATTTCTACACCCTTCTTTCGTCCCGTTCCTTGGTCCACTGTCTGAAATGGATGCTATTGAATTATCTTACCGCTTGCACCGAGTTGCATACGTTCGAATATATCCGTAATGCCGTTCTTGGCAGAATATTCTATGGAATTCAATTACTAATCAATCTGACCCCTATCGAAGGCATAAATGGGAGTTAGATAGTCATTCGCTTTAGAAGAATTGAACCTTCATGCAATTTCAATTGGCCATATATATTGCTAGCGAATACGAAACTTTACTAGTAGTAGTCAATTCAACAAATACACGGTTCATTCTCTGGCTCTCTCGAGTATATGTATCTTCCCGACGGGAAGTACCAGACCCCTGTCACTATCAAAACAAGGTCATCCATGAACGTCTAGTTGTGACTTTTTTTATTAAAACAGATTTTAATAGGTTCAAGGAGATGATTTTTAAAGCCTATAGGCTGCAGGCCTTGCACTGAGATAACTAGACTTTTTACCTTGCTGGTACAACATCAGTGCGGCAAGGCGGAAATGGCTGGCAGAATCAGGAAGAACGAGCGGGAAGTATATTTCTGGTGGTAGCGGGTGCCCGGT
Organism: Scortechinia acanthostroma; assembly: GCA_011319215.2. Taxonomy (NCBI): domain Eukaryota; kingdom Fungi; phylum Ascomycota; class Sordariomycetes; order Coronophorales; family Scortechiniaceae; genus Scortechinia; species Scortechinia acanthostroma. The sequence continues at coordinate 20,805 of JAABUG020162711.1, read as the reverse complement.
TGCAGCCGCGGAGCTGATGACAGGTGGATTCCACCCGCCGGAACTGGGTCATGGCAAGGTCCATTCAATAAGCTGGAGTCAATTAACTGGTGAGGACTCCGCCCAGTAGGCTCCAGTTATCGGACTGCTTTCGTTACCGTTGGACCTTGTTTCAGGAGAGGTTGTCACGTGATCGTTCCCAGTAAAACCATGGTGTCGGCAGCCTGTTCCTTGTGAAGTTGCACTATATGTCTCTGTGAACGGATCAGGATGTTAGAAACTGTCCGTCTATTAAAGAACAAGGCCCCGCGAGATGACGGACTGGAACTCAAGGTGTAACCGTGGCTGCGTTTAGACCGGCCTAGTTGGTATAAAGATGCGCCAACGGGATGCTGAGCGATGTGAAGGGAAGGACATCAGTCGCGCATTATAAAAAGCTATAATCATGCCTCATTCTGTACCTCTGTCGGACCCTGACTCCGGCGGTCCACTCGTTGGGACTCCCACATCTCTTTCCTTGACAGAATCGCCTGAGACGGAGACAGTCGACGCCAAACCTAGTCAATAAAACCCGTTCGTACCTTACCTTGTCAACGAGGCTGGCACACCTAATGCAATCCATTCCATCGATCAATTGACGCGGGATGGTATCCCGGCATCTCGCCGCACTACGACAAACTCGACATTTCGAGCTTGCCGAGTCGGACCCTCTCTACCTCCGGGGTCGGCAATTCTAAGAACGTTGGGGAGCTTCCGAGGCGATCTCCCTCAATTGGAAGGAACTGCTCTCTGGATGCATCGATTTCCCCGCGGTTGTGTTGGTGAATCCCAGACCCGTGCGACCATCCGCCATATGGCGAGATGGTGGACCAATCCACGACGCTCACCTGGGTGCAGGATGGTCTTCAACCAGTGCAGCTCGCGCTTTCCGACGTGATAATTTTTGGTATGTTTCCGATGGTCCTGGGTGATCTCCTGAAGCGGGTGGACGAGGCGGATCGGCGTGTGAAGTGAACCTTAAAGGGGACGACAATATACTGTGGATGTCATGTCATATTATGGTGTTGATGTTTGACCTGAGGAGCAATTTATTAGGAGAGCAGAGTTGGTCGCGCTAATTATCTTCGTCATCTGCCAACATACATTGTGAAAACTTGTTCCATGGAGACTTCTGCAGGTTAGCGGCTTGGGCCAGCCGATCACGGTAATTGCTACCGGGGTTCTTACTAGAGGGCAGCATAAGCGCATGGGCTGAGGTTTAGGTCAGTGTAGGACTAGCAAATAACCTAGCACCAAAAATCCCTTAAAACAACGTGAAATATATCTGACGCGGCGGCATAGTCATACATACTTAGCTGGTCAACGCTGAATCTACATGACACATCCTCATGGACTATCGACGCCCTGTCTCTTGTCTTGAGTTTCCATAACTTGTTGGGCTCAGTGTTTTGTATGCTTACAGCCCAAAAGCTAAAGTGCCACGGAGATTAGAAGGAGAATGATTACAAGAGAGATAACAACGGCACCTATAAGCTTGGATATAGTGTTACTTTTCGCCTTATGTACCCTGCAGGGGTGGAGGACACTAGACATTATAAAAGTTATTCCGCGGGATTTGTTTGCTCTTTAGTATAGATCTATTTCCAGTCCCTTAAGTATAGCGTGAGACGATTTCCGCAGGTTCTAGAGTTAAAGTAGTAGTAACACAAGTGGCATTAATATGCCCCTGGCTAGGACGAGCCTCATAAGCAGAGGGATATAGAATTATGCCATAACCAGACTCCCTCCGACGAACTATCAGCAGTATAAGCATATCATATTAGCCTCATCACAAAGGATATCTCATGTTCTTATACCCGGAACCAGAGTGCAAATCATTCTTAGCACCAAGGATAAATACCTTAGGCACGGCTCAGAGCTCCGTAAAGGGAACTGCGCAAGCTGCAATTCTTCAACTAGTAAAGCTGTTAAAGTTTGTTTCACTCCTTTCACGTATATATCAACACATCTACCATAGTTTTATCACTTATTATAGGGTGCTGCTTCAGAAGTTGCTCACGTCCTAAGGCGAAAAAGAATCGGGGACCTGCTCTTAGGTGTAGAATATGGAGGCGGTAGTTAATCTACCCACCAGCTGAAAATACAGCCATATACAGCCATATACAGCCATACCCGCCTTAAATCACTTCAAAGATAAACTTGAGCTTGCCCCACAATATCTCACAAGCCATCCTCCATGGTGTTAAGAATGCCATCAATACCAGCGCGCAGCTGACTAAGGCAGCATCCATATACTTACTTAAGCTACAAGCAAGGCCATTAAGTTTTCCTATGAACATCCTATCTTTGTCACTATTCCTGCTTTAGATGTTTTGGTCATTTTCACACTGTAGGTTATTGAAGCCCTGGGATTTGGAGAACTAGTTCCGATTAAAGGGGTCATTTGAGGCATCCTGGCAGAGGATGTATACTTGGTAGGTGGATGATTGTTCTCAAGTCAAAACAACTTAAGGGGACTTATAACAGAACATATGAAAATAGCAGTACTGTATATGTTAGTCAAAGTATATAAGATTCCTTGGGATATCCGATACCCTAGGACAGGGTTAACACTATAGGTTAATATGGAGCCGCTTTTAAATTTTCTACACACAACTAATAGAGTATCAGGCTATCTGACAGGGGCCTAGGGAATTAAGATTTATAACCACCCACCATTTCTATGCATCATGGATGTATTATGGGTGACGGGTGTGTTCCTAATCTTGAAAACTTAAACTATAGGTAATGGAACCTGGCTACTTTTTTATTTTCCTTACTTAACAGGGAATAGATTATAAATTATTGAAAATTAATTAGAAGTACAATATTTAGTTTAGTTCTAACCCCTAGCATCACATTGCCGCTATAATAAATAATCATTATCTAATAAATTATCACGCCTCTCCCTATCACAAGGTGGTGGGGAAATTAGAAAATTATAAGACTCTAAGGTGATGCTCTAAATTCTCCCTAATGTAATAGAATAAATATATCTAACATAGCTGTCACTACATCACCTTCCTATAAATGTAAAAGTAATTAAATGCTGAAGGAGATCTGGAGATAGGTGGCCAATCTAGTAAAAACCACCATTGCAGGGATGGAAAGATGGTGTGGTTAGTTTTGAACTTTAAAATAATTCGACTATAATAACCGTCAGGATTTTCTCATTATTGAATGATGTTGATTTCGCTCAATAGAACGCCCCACCGAGAATGGTGTATGAATTAGTATTTAACTAGGCTAACTGCGATCAACCATTCAGTCCACTTATCTTAAGGCACTAAGCAAGCTTCCTCCATCCTCTTTCGGTGCAGCTATATCTTAGCCAACTGAGAAGAGACTGTGGTCAACTATAATCAACTGTCCGGCCCACTTAGGATGAGGTGCTATGCAAGCCTCCCAAATTACTTCTTGCCTTACTGGGCTAGCGGTGCTTGGCAAGTCGAAATAATAGTTGTAGCTATAAACTTCCCACAGCAGAGAATCACAGGCTGCTTAATATGAGAGGAGTGATAAACATATATCATAATATTTATATCTTATGAAGACTTATAGTTGCATATATACTAACAGTGTCATATAACTATAGCTATAATTTTAAGTTGACCATCACAGCCTGTGCTTTATAATGGGCGAATCCTAGTTTTGAATATGTTACTCTCAATATAGATTATATTAAACCCAAGGTCATTTTACGTCATATCTTTCTTACCGTCCTCTTAATTAATTGTTTGCAGGCCCTGCGAGTCATAAACGAGCCCACCTGGATCAACTATCTTTAAACCACGGATCACTGAGCAACTCGAGCGCATCTTTCCGATGCTCTGGCTCGACCAGCATGGAGTGGCGGAGTAGCCTAGCCAATGGCAAAACATCGTGACCGAGTCGACCGTGTGTACGCATGTCCAAGTATGCTGCAAATTCAGATATTGCAGCCTCTTGGTCAAGTGCAGGTTTAACAATATCTTCTACCATTTGCCGGTGCTCCTCGTCGATTTGCTTAGTCGATAGGCCGAACGTGCTCAAGCAGAAGAGTGGTTCCCCACAGATGAGCTCGAATATCTAAACGAGGTCAGCATGTTGCTAAGCTTTGGAGGATATGAATAGACACATACTAGACAAGCCAGATTCCAAATTTCTGTTCTAACATCTGAAACATTAGATCTCCCAGAGATAAGTTCCGGAGCACGCAGTGCTCGAGGGACCCTAGGGAGTCGTGAAGATGCCTTGTCACGCCATACAGCTTTTAGTATGATCAGCCAGTCTTTTCTGCTATGCCGTCTGGGGCTCCACGCACCTCCTCCAAGGTCAGTGATTGCTACCATAACTTTATGCCCGGGTTGACCATTAATCAATGAACGATCGATTATCGGCTCAGGAACGTAAAGATGTCTCGGGGCACTCTGGTCGCGCTTGACTCCATTTCTCCACTTCACGTCGCAAACAGTAGTGCCAGTCTGGCTCAATGCATCATCAATATCGGCAGCCGACACTGCAAAAACAATGTTTCCCGGTTGGAGATCTAAGCCAGTTAAAGAAGGGATTTCCCAAACGTGCACTTGCTATAGCGCTGATCCAGCACTTACCACCATGAACAATGCTGCAGCCATGGAGAAACTGTAGACCCTGAGTGACTTGTTTTGATAGAGCTTTGGACACGGGTAATGGGTAACGCCTCTCTGGAAGGAGCCGTGCATGGGCTTGTGCATCACCCCCCATGACCGGAAACACAAGGCAAAGGTGAGTCCCATTTGGACCTTCGTGATAAAATGAGTCAAGGATTTGCACGACATGTTGGGCACCTGGATAACGAAGGGCATTTGCTCGGATGGCCTCTAAGATGCTCAGCTCTGTGGGCCCTTCTAGAATAGAAGCTTCGGCCTTCAGAATCTTCACAGCGACATAAAAAGAATTTCTAGGAAAGAAATCAATTTGTGGGCTCCTTGGGACATCTCCCGGGGGTCTTACTCGAGATCCCTTGCCAGCCAAACGGTAGAAAATTGACCGTAAGCAAGCTTCCGGATGACTTCATACCGGCTATGGAGAATATCGCTAAGGACAACCGGGTGGTAACCCCCAGTTCGGTATTCCTCGACCGGTTCTACATCATCATAGATGCGCTCGAATCGTCGTTGGCGGGCCATAGTAAAGGACAGATTCTCAGGATGGAAAGCATTGGATGTGAAGTTCCAAGTTGAAATTCGTGGTCGGTGCTGTTTCTGAGAGAACCTTCACTCGCCAAGAAGGGCGTGATGAAGGCTGGTCAACCAATAGGCATTTATGTTGACCCTCCCGCCACATTCCGACCGATCTTGCCAGTTTGTACCTTCCATTCTTCTCGTCACACATATTCTGGCTGAAGACCAGCGTCACAGTAACCGCCATAAGTTTTAAATCGCTTTCTTCACTATTGCTCCGTTACTAATTATTCCGCATCATAATGACCAAACTATCTCTTCTACAGCTGAAGCAGGTATAGCTAGTCGAGAGTTCGTCTACTCTAGTAAAACCTTTTTGCTGGGGCTTCACAATCCCTGCCGCAATGACCAATGTCTGAACCAGGGTGAAATCATCAAGGCTTCTGGACCAGGGGTAACTGTATCGCCTCCTTTCGTCATCCAATCCAAGACAGCAAAGGAGTATTCAGTAAAACCTTCCGTTTATCGAAGCGGTAAACAGTGAATGAGGAATGGTCGGTACCCGGATCTTTGCTTTGGCAAAGAACGAACTCCATCTCTAGGCAGCACTCAGGGACTGCAACCACCACCCGAAATTGCTATAACATTGGCCATTAACTATGCGAGAGATTCATGAGGCTGTGAACTTCTGGCACTCGGCGTATCGCCAATCAACCACATAAGGTGTGTCACGGCTTTTCGACTACGCGTCTATGAGCTCGTGGCGACATTATATAGAGAAGCATTCGCTCAATCTCAGGGCTTTTTTCGCAAGGTTTCTTTGAGATTGATCTAGGTTCCGATCGTTTATAGATTACGAAACTTAAGTCTGTCATAGCGTCCAATTTCACTTGCTCCTTTCCCCTAGAGATATACCGGAATTCCAATATGGTTCTCCCAGTCGAGTTTAGTCCACCAACCATGTATTCGACCCAACCAGAATTGAGGACCCTGATCGAAGAATTGGTCCGAAAGCACCATGCCGAGAATCTGTTGGGTAAAGATGGGAGAATTTATGACAAGGCTGTTGTTATGCAAGTAACCTTGATTGTTTATGTCTCGGTCTGTATTAATCAAAAAGACTAGATGTAACTTTCACACTAGTCGACACAGCGGCGACCCTGAAGAGCATTGCACGGTGGAATTTCACGCTGGAACGTTTGTCAAAACTCAGCATGTTTATCGTGACTAGTGGAATTGGACTTTGGACCAATCAGCGCATCCTGATATCATCATCTACAGTGGGTTGTCAGCCTATATAGCAATGTTGGACAATTCAGTACCAGCCAACCATCCAAGAAACTGCTACGTTCATGGCTCTGATATTATGGTAAGGCCGGCAGGAATAGGCTTCCAACTCAAAGTTAATTGAAGATTACTTCATTCTGTTGTTCGGTCATGTCGTAGGTACGACCTATAGAGGCAGCCTGCCTGATGCTTTTTCATCCCCATGTTCCTACAGTTTTCTCACGAAGATTACAAGGTCTCCTGACTATGGAGGTTTGGTGCCCTGGTGGATCGCCTGCGCTAAAGCAGACTGGAAATGGAAGAATTGTGAAGTTAAAGGCCTGATTAAAGGGGCTTTGAGGAACAACGTCTGGGATAATCTGACATTGTGGGTTGGGGTTTCCATTCGAAGACAGAATAGCGGCCTCTAAGGCTGACATGTTCTTTGCCGTGAGCTACAAATGGAGGTCTAAGCTGTTGATACAGTACAGCGAACTTCTCCTTTTCTGCATCACTCGCTTGACCGTACTTGAGCTCCTTCAATCCGAATCCTGGCGTCCTTTACCCACAACCAATACGGCCCGTTCTCCAGTCGCGGATAATGAATGCCGTCGCCCGTTGTCCCCTTTACCTTGGCCATTCCAGCCCTACCAGATATTTCTAGAAGGACTCGCTTCCACTCGCACGTCCCGACCAGTCCTTCTTCCTCGCCTTGTGGGAGAGGAGGAAAGTCGAAACTAAAATTTATAGGGATGTACTTGGTATTGATAGGAAGAAATGGTCTGGACTTGAAGAGTATTGGTTCAAGGTTGAGCTCCACAAATGGTTCCTTTCCGTCATATGGCCATACTGCTATGCGACTGTATGGAAGGTGCCCTGATACCGACGGAGTGAATTCGAACTTCGCACACTATTCGAGAAGAGTTGTGTTAACGCAATCTCGCCAAGCTCTCACACGATCCACTCACTACTTTTGGAACATTCCAATTCTTGCGCCCTAAATTAAATTAGCTCTATGTCTCGTCTCACCTGGTTCTATGCTCTGCTGCACGCAAGGACGAAGGTGATGTCGTGGACACAAACCATTATATAGAGAGGCTCCCGTGGAAACATAAGCCCGTGTAGCTCGGTATGTCTGTTTCCCTGACCAAGGGTTCTTAAAAGCTCCAGGGATCCATAGGAGCTCATCATATTCGCCTTTACATTTCCGAAAGTCAGTAGTAGTGAATAATCACCTGTGACTAAAGATACCAACCGATCGGGCTTTCCACGTAGCGGACAATAACACAGACTTGTAAACCCCCAATAAATGTCTGGTTCGCGAAGGGGGACTTTTCTTCAAGGTCATGGTACGATGCTGGAGGTGGTCCTCCAGCGGATGAAGGCCAGGCAAAGCACATGAATATGTGGCCTCGAGCCTTATCCCACGTTGAAGGAGCGTCTGGGTACCGAGTTGGCTCTTCTGGTGTAGGGAAGACGGCCGTGGACATGGTTACCGTAAATTCAACTAGAGGAATAGAAACTAACCTTAAGATGGAAAATGTCTTGTCTCTTGGGACTATGTAGCTACCTATTTATATGACAAACTTCCATGTATCTTTCCCGGAGCTAATATCACGCCCAAGCCCACGTCCACACGCAAGCAATTTGTGAGCTGCCAGGTTGCTGACCCGGTGTATCTCCAGCAATGTGGGTTATAACGAGCAAATAGAAAATGTTGCAACTGATAGTGTTGGGTTCGTAGATTTCCTGCTAAGCATTTTCATCAAGAAGAGTTGCAGACGAGCCTACAGCTGTGTAACTACGCGCAGTGGACCTGACCTTTTGGCGGTCCCTAGTGCTCAATTAATGGAGGGGCTACTGAAATGTTTTGTGTGAAGATCCAATGCATCTGATGTTTATTTCAGTTGAACTACAACTAATGTATTTCGTTGGCTATGGAATAGAGCTGTCATCCCGTCAATTAGCATAAACCTGTTCATCGATGGAGAGAGCCAAAACTACCTCATATCAGGTTGAACCGAATGAGACTGTAGCGAACGATCAACAAGCGCCTTTCATTATCTCACCGTGGGAGGTGATCTAGTTACTACTTTCAGGTAACGTACTGAGTGAACCAAACAAAACTGGGAGTTAGGGCTTCAACACAGAAATACAGTTTACTCGCGCACTATATAAAAGCCAACCTTTGTGTCGACCCTTATCCAGATGTTTCGCAACGATGAGTGAGCACGTTCAAACAAATCAGTATGACCCTATCATCCTGGGTCTGTATGGAGTTTTTCTTCTTTATCATGGGCTAAATAAAGGAAAAGTATATCGGCCTCGCCATCAAGGTAATCCAAACAGCATCCGGAGTGATATCCCAAAGTTAACATATGTTAGCGCTTCTGTGGCATATTCTGTCAGGTGCACTTGAAGTGGTCTTCTATTATGGGCACTTCAATTGCTCGATAGCGGCGGTTACGGCATGCTTTGTGCATTCAGTGACATCCCTAGCTTTGGTTAAAGACCTCCCCAACGGTTACCCTCCTCACACTAGTATGTGATGCGAGCAAGTAGCGCTGCAGTTTATCTTCGAGTCAGGATGACTGATTTCAAATAATAGGACCAGCGTACCAGGCTGGATCAATAATGCGACCTATACTGGTCATACGTGCCTACTGCACGCAAAACCCCGTTCATTACCATTCTAGCATGATGCCCCTCCATGGATTCGTGTACACGCGTGCATTGATATTCATTTTGGGAACAATGGGCCCTTCGAGAGATTTCGTCAAAAACGTTAACTCTCCCTTTGTGTACGCTGAGTCTGTTTTAGGGGCCGCTCTTATTTCTGTCGGCCACTGCCATGGATCATGGCCTATACCAGTCTATCTGATGCTCATGCATTTGCTTGGAAAGATCAGCTTATGGGTCGGCGAACAGCACGATTATTGCCGGTAAGCTACCTCTCGCACTTACTGCCGCTTTACCTACTGAAATCAAATGACCTACAGGAGCAACGGTATTCCTGAAAGTACCCGTGTCAAGATTTTACGTTCCGCAGGGTTCTGGACACGTAAATCATATACGGAGGCCGATAGTGCTCCTCGAATCGGATTTCTTCCCGCGGACATAATCGGGGAGAAATATACTAAGCACATATAAATCTGATTGCTGCAGTACTCGGAAGGACTAGAAATGGGAGTGATACTTGTACCATCGTTGGGGGCGAGCGATGAAGCTCAACAGAATGCACATCTAAGTTTTTCGCTATCTGCATTTCACTCCGCAAGGGTAGGCATAGGTCGACCACTTTTCAATGTCAGGTTACTTCATTAAATTACTCACCAATGATAGTGGCTTACTAAGTCTATTCATCAATTGCATGTCTGCTAAGGATAAAAGAATAAGATACGCGTGGATGTAGATTTCCATTTGCAATAGTTTCAGCCATTAGATGCAGCCCAGTCCATTACACTCATAGTTGCAGCAAAAATAAGACAAAGGGCTGCTTCCGGGCCGAGGGTCGCGATATAACGACGAGATTGTTAGAAGCTTCGTAAAACTACAAAAACGGTTAAAGCACCAGCGACTGCATTGGTAGCCAGGATACTGCCACGTAAAAATGTGAATTCTTCGGGCACGCGTCGTGTCACGAGCCGAGAATATACAACGAATTAGCCCGTGTGACTCTAACGGGTAAATTTTGATGTTGTACGGATACCCCGAAGACAAATTTCTCAAACATTTGTCCGGCACGTCAGAGTTCAGAAATGGCCTGCGATGTTCGGTAATATTATGTCATCAATTCACAAGCCGTCACTACCGCACCTTGCCACAACTGTAGACATGCCTCAATGCTGAGGGAGAGCTGGAGGTAGGTCTCCAATCTGCAAAGACCCTCCACCGCAAGGAAGGAAAGAAGGCGTGGACGGTGCTAAATTCACAGGTTTTCTGATGATCGAGTGCTGTTGGTTTCTCAATAATGCGGAGCCCCACCAAGGATGGGGCACTGAAGTAGCACATATTTTTGTTCAACTGCGGCAACTGCGATCAACCCCTTGGTCCACTTATGTTAAGCACTAAGCAAGCCTCAAAAGACCATCTCCCTAACCTGGTCTAGCTAGATTTATCTAACTGAGAAGTACTGTACGCTTCAATGACGTGCGGCCCACTGTGATCAACTACAGTCCACTTAGCTTGAGGTGCTAAGCTTGAGGCGCTATGCATGTCTCCTGATTGGCCTCCTCTACTGGGCTAGCGGTGTGAAGCTAGTTGAAATGACGGTTGCCGCTGTTAACTTCATACAGCAGAGAATCACGGGCTGCTCCAATATGAGGGAAGGGGTAAACACACATCATAACGCTTATTATCTCCTGGAGACTGATACTCGCACTATGTACTATCACCAAATGCGATCAACCAACATTACGTGACCATCAGCCGTGATCAAGTTGACTAACACAACCTATGCTTCGTAGATGGGTGGTCCCCGGGCTTGAATATGTTACTCCCCTGCCGTTCCTGGTACAGAGTAAGTTAAACTCCGTGGCGACGGCTCATTGTAATGCCCGCTGCTTTCAGAGTCTGGCTGCTCGTGGCTGCAGTCGTGACGATAGTAGGCTATTTGGCAGCAGTCTGACAAAATGTACCTAGCCTGAAGAAATCTCTGATACAATGCGGCTTTACCGTGCTCACGGATACAGGATGCATGGGCTTTTTTCCCCGATTAGGAACATATTTACAAACCATCCATTTCAAACGGTATGACCACGGGCGCTAAGTATGCTTCGATTCCAGTCTGAATTTGGATCATCTCATGACTGGTTAATGGGTGATAAATTCCCTTTTTTTCAGAGATCCAGCGTTCCGAGATGCATATATGAAAGGGCTTACCCCCGAAAACTCTCCAGTGAGCATCCCTCCACTCACAGTCCAGGGATCTTCTACAACGCTCCACGATGGCTCAGGGAAACGTTTCGTGGCAACGCGGAGTCTGTGACTGCTCCTCTTCCTGCGACGTGTGTAAGTTTACACCTGCCCTGGCACATAGCAAACGCCAACTAGTATATCCCACAGGTCTCTGTGCAACATTTGCTCCTTGCTGTCTGTTCAACAGAATAGGTGCACAATTCAAGGGCCACGACGCTCAAAGCTGCGGTTGGGATGTAAGTACTCGGAAATAAAATACTTGAGCACATCCGCTGAACAGTACTGCAGTGCTGCATTTATTTCTCAGTGGGTTGTGTTCTTGGTCTTCCATGCATTCCTTTGGGATTCCGCCGATACGCAATCCGGAAAGAATACAAAATCCAGGGCAACGGCCTAACAGACTGTCTCGCAGCGTGGTGTTGCTCTTGCTGTGTTTTACGCCAGCTGGACTGGGAGACAAAGCACCGACCGTCTGCGGAGCAGGAAGGCTATCAACGACCAGCAGGCATGACTTACAGTATACAGAACTAAGTGAGGAGCTAATTACAGCTAGGAGGCATCTATCGAAGTTGACTTGCTACATTTATCCTCCTGCTCGAAACAATCCTTAGGTATATGCTATATGTACTCCTGGTCTAAGCCGATTGTTAGTTCGTAAGGTTCCGAGCGGGATAATTCTCCTGCCGCTGATTTAACCGATGGCGGGTAGTTCTCTGGTAAACAAATCGAATATTCCGAGCATCTAAGATTAGTAGAGCAACTACTATACAGTAGATGCCCCGGGGCCTGAGACACCTCCGCCCAGAACAGATGAGACAGCTCTACCAAGCCTGCGTGGCCCCAATAGTGGACTATGCCTCTTCAGTCTGGCACAATCCGCTGAGGGATAAGATCCATCTGAGAACACTAGGACCAGTGCAACGGACAGCCCTAATCCGCATTCTCTCAGCCTTCAAAACAGTTTCAACCATAGCACTGGAGGTGGAATCCCATGTACTACCAACCCACTTACGACTCAAGCAACGCGCACAGATGGTAGCAGCCCGGCTGAGCTCACTACCGAGGGACCACCCGGCCCACGCAGTAGTAGTCCGCGCAGCAACACGCAGCACGCACGTAGGAACTGGAGCCCGGTTCCCGCTGGCAGAAACGCTGCGGACAATGGACCTTAATCGGTTACAGGCCCTAGAGATAATCAACCCAAAGCCCGAACAACCTTGGCAAACACCAGCCTTCACTGAAATTGACATTGAACCAGATCGCGAGAAAGCTATGGATAAAGCCTCCGCCAGACAAAAAACGGCGGGCATTACCATTTTCTCCGATGCATCAGGCCAACATAGCGAACTGGGTGCAGCAGCAGTAGCCCTCGACCGTAATCGGAAGATTCTGCACTCCCGACAGATCTGTATTGGATCAATGGAACATTGGTCGGTATATGCTGCAGAGCTTATGGCGATCTACTATGCCAAGCCTGGCATACCAGATAGCCATGGAAAACCAAAATACCCCAGCAATAGAGCTCGAACCAGCAACTATCCTCAGTGATAGTATGTCATCCCTGCAGGCCATAGCAAACATGCGAAATAAATCCGGACAGCAGATTATCCTGGCCATTACCCAATCCGCCAGAGAGTTAGAAACGCGTGGGATTCCCCTCCGCTTCCAATGGGTCCCGGGGCATTGTGGCGACCCCGGAAACGAGGCAGCTGATCGACTGGCCAAAGAAGCAGTTGGTCCAGACAAGAAGCATCCCTTTCGGCATCTTCTCTCGCGGGAAAAGGGATACATCCGCAAAAGAATCCAAAAGGAATGGGAACAGGAATGGAAATCATCGAAGAAAGGCGGCCACCTTCATCGAGTAGACACAAACCTACCCTCAGTCCGCACACGACGGATGTACGGTTCGCTACCCCGTAATCGAGCCTACTTGCTCACCCAACTCCGAACCGGCCACTCGTGGCTAGCAACACATGGCAAGCTACACCGCTTCAGGGAAGATGACAAGTGCGAATGCGGGGCCTCAGAAACAGTGGTCCATGTTCTGATAGACTGCCCAAAGTTAACGGCCCTACGGCGCAAACTACGAAGGCAAATTGGGACTGCATTCGATGATATTTCAGGTATGCTGGGAGGAGGATATCAAGGTAAGGAAGGTAAGAAGGATGACATGCAGGACAGTAGCATCTTGGGTGCAGTACTGGACTTCGCAGAGGCATCGCAGAGGTTTCAAAGCCGCGCGCCACAGGGGCCGCTGAACAGAACACCAGGCATGTAGGCCACCACAGGCCGTGACGAGGCTCCAAAGTCGTCGGGAAGTAACGGTTTATTGTACATAGACAGACATAAGGACTAGATAGTTGTCTCCTGCATATCGCCTAGGCGAGGGGTCAGAGTATGAATTCATCATCATCATCAACTGTAGATGCCTTGCTCTCGAAGGTGTATCTAGCTGCGGTCCTGGCCAAAAGGAGACCGGGTCCGGGTGATAGGAGGCTTAAGAATTCACGATCGTCGCATGGTACATTGTGACCACCTCCAGGCTATCCCCATTGACGCCCTCGTACACGATAGTGGCGGTGATTAATAGTGTATACTTCCACCGTCAAGAGACCCTTAGCCTAAGCTTTTAGCGAACGACGAAAGAGGGCCGTACCTAACCTGGTGAGTATTTGATGATACTTCCCGGAAGTTGTCGCAAACGGCCTTGGACCAAATGCAAGACTTAACACAGGGACCTCCACTACTGTAAACCTCCCGCGGCTCCCTAAAAAGGAAATTTACGGATGCTCTAGCATTCTCCAAGCGTACTGCCGCATTATTTCGCTAGACCACTTTGCAGAGAAACGGAATTGCTCTTGGAATGGTATCTTCTGTACCCAGGATGGATGGACCGACGGCCGGATGGCTTCATTCCCATGAGTCCTTGCCCTCAGTTGTTATAGACAACCATACTCTAGACTAGGTACGGATCCGTATGTTGGTCTATTGATAAATAAACACCCTCAACCAATACGCGGGCTACCATCATGAGAGCTGATGAAATGTCCTGAGCAACTAAAAGTGTTGGGTTCGTTGTTAGCAATGTGAGGGGCTAAATCATCCAGTTGTGCTCTTCTCTTGCGAATAGAGCAGCGAGGCCACAAAACATGCATCGTTTTTCTTCGCCAGTCTCGTTATAAGACTATAAATATGACTGCTGAACCTCGGAGATTTTCAGAGGAAAGAATGAGGAAACTCGCAGCCAAGGCTGGAATTTTGTACAGAATCCTTATAATCTATGGCGGTCTCAGTTTTTGCTCTCTTTTCCTCTGGGTTCTTATTCTTTCTGAGCAGTATTTGTCTTGCAAATGCTGCAGGTGGGAGTAGCTCCACGTTTTCAAGAAACGACACGGGAGCCGCCTTAAGCCCTAGTTATAGATCCGTTGCCTACTTCGTCAACTGGGTAAGACATCTTTGAGATAATGCAAAGGACGCATAGCAGGAAACTGACTAACTATCGTCCATCTAGGGAATTTACGGCCGCAAGTTTGATCCTCAAGACCTTCCTGTTGAGAGGCTTACTCATGTCCTCTATGCATTTGCAAATGTGCGGAAAGAAACTGGAGAAGTGTATCTTTCTGATACCTATGCAGACTTGGAGAAGCATTACCCCGGCGATTCCTGGTCTGAAGTAGGAAACAATGTCTACGGATGCGTGAAACAGCTATATTTGCTGAAGAAAAGAAACCGGAATCTTAAAGTGCTTCTATCCATTGGGGGATGGACGTATTCCCAAAATTTTGCTTCACCAGCCGCCACAGATGCAGGGCGGAAAACATTCGCTCAGAGTTCCGTGAAGCTGCTTCAGGACCTGGGGCTGGACGGGCTAGATATCGATTGGGAAGCAAGTTACAGCAGTCTCTCCTCTCCGCGGTACCTGGACTAATGGAACGATTCCACTGTAGTATCCTGAAAATGATGAAGAGGCGAGTGATTTTGCTCTCCTTTTACGAGAGCTAAGGGCCGTACGTTTCTCCTCGCTTTCTCCTCCCACGCTCTCGGGTTAATCCTTAACCAGGCCCTTGACAACTATGGCGCGAAGCATGCTGCTGGGAAAAAGTTCCTTCTTACAGTGGCATCCCCAGCTGGTAGGTGACAAGACGCGTCCGAAGTGATATGGCATGGATAGCAGAGAGCGTTTCCTAACTCGTATCTAGATCCGCAAAAGATCAGTACTTTTCATCTTAAAGACATGGACCCCTATTTGGACTTCTGGAATCTTATGGCTTACGATTACGCAGGAGGTACATTTTCGGGGTACACTGGACATCAGGCAAACATATTCAAGAGCAGCTCTAATCAGCAGTCCACGCCATTCAATACCGAAGAGGCAGTCGAGAATTATCTTGATCGCGGAGTTATAGCAAGCAAAATTGTTTTGGGCATGCCTCTTTATGGTAGGGCATTCACAAATACAACGGGCCCTGGTAAACCCTTTTCCGGCATAGGCGAAGGCAGCTGGGAGGATGGCGTCTGGGACTACAAGGCTCTGCCGCGGCCAGGAGCCGAAGAACACACAGACGACAGCATAATAGCAAGCTACAGTTACGACTCAGAGCGGACCTTTATCAGCTACGATAGTCCTCGGGTTGCAGAGTGGAAAGCGGAATACATTAGGCTCAAAGGGCTCGGAGGTGGCATGTGGTGGGAGAGTAGTGCGGACAAGCCAGGAAACGATAGTCTGATAACGACAGTATGATCTACATTCTCTCTACTTTACGTGGCTAACAGATACGCAAGGTCGTTGAAGCACTCGGGGGCGTTGGCGCGTTGGAGCAAAAACAGAATCAGCTGGACTACCCTCTTTCCCAATACGACAATATACGGGGTAGGATGCAAGAATAGTGACGATTAAAAGCACGAGAGAGAAGAGAACAAGCAACGCAAGCTACTTTCGTGACAAACGCAGCTCCACTTAGATCTGTATATTAGAGGGTAGTATTAGATAGTGATCAGAAGTGAGCAAACGTTAAGGCATATTGAATGCCTGGCGCCCTCTCTGACTAAAAGACGACTAAGAACGACTAGCTTCTAACCTCGTGAGTTTGACGATGGCATCACCGTGTCTTAGAAAATTTTTGCCGTTAGATCCAGTGTTTGAATGCTCTTCATTGTGCAACGGTGTGAAGCTCGTTCCGATGAATGCCAAAATTGATCTGGCAGATTAGTTGAAGTCGTGCGTTCCCTGAACTTTACGCCATTCAGCAATAAAAAGATTAAAGTTCGTCCTAAGCCGTGCCAGAAGCAATGCGCTCCGTGCTTTCACAAGCATTTCTGGACTGCGCGATTACTTTAGCTAAGATCAACTGTCAGCATATGACTTCTGTGAAAGCCAAACAACCTCCACTAAGTCTTAGAGGACGTAACCCTAATAATAAACGCAGTCAACATTGTACTCGCATCTCCCCTTAGGCATCAAATGAAACCTTCTGGATTGCCTCCTGGGCATATGCAGTCCGCTCAGATGTATGTCCTTGCCCATCGACGTCTTCTAACTGTGAGCACCTAGGTCAAAGAAGCAGTAGAGAAATCTCAGGTAAATGCGGCGGCCATCATACGTAAGAGAGTGAATAATGTCTTCGCGTCACGGATAGTCCACTGGGAAAACCTTACGAGCTATGGCATGTGAGCTCGAACCCGCACAACCTCTGAGTGCGTAGGTTTGCTTCCCACGGTTGTGGATGAGCTTATGGCTTAGGATTGGCCCTTGGCCCCGAGCCAGGTGCGAGTCACAGGCAGCAGTGCTGAAGTGTCCTCCCCGAACAGAGTGTATGGGGGTACAAAAAGAGGAGATCATATAAACCAACTGACACTAAAGTGGGATCTGATTCGTATTTTGGTCTAGTGGTAAAATTCTATGGACGAGCCGTATAGCGAATCCTTCTGCATGTCGAGTCAGATACCCTACATGGGGCGAATCTACTGCTTCGGCTCAACGTTCCAGGAGACTTAAAAACTGGGATTAGCGACCAATTTATGAGGTTTCCCGCTGTCGACTTATGAAAGTTGACCCACGACACTGATACTCGTGTCTTATCGGTCCCATACCAGCTTAATAAATGCCTGGGAAGCCCAGCCAACGCTTGTTGTCACCCAGGGCAGAATGCAAGATTCATCTTGCAGATCACCATAAACAAGAGTTTACCGACGTTGAACTGTACCACCATGACGTATCATGTCGCTGTTTCTTGGGTCGTATCTAGATAGCGTTGATAGCAGGCATGGCCGGAAAGATATGACTTTTGTTGTCATATTTCTGGTCCTTCCTATCATAAACGTTGTTGATGGCTAAGTTTCACTGGTATTGTTCAACCTCGATTGGGTTGAGGGTGTCCTGCTCGGGCGCCCGCGAGTGATGATTACGGCTAGATACCTCTGCCCTCTCTGTAGTGATACCCTCCTGTAGAATCCTTGCATTGCACGCTAAATAACATCCTTGTAGTATATTTCTACAGGGGGAAATTCCAAAGCAGCCTAGAAACGAAGTGGAACAATATTAAAGTGGCTAATCGTATGCAATGGAAAGGTAAAAAGAGAAAGAGCATTAAGACGGCAGTAACACCCATACAGTCACTACTATATAGCAGACGTACAAGGACTACTCCAGCTGCCTGCCAATAACCTCTTAAGATCTACACTACTACTCTTATGCCCTAGCAGGACATATTGAACACTGTTGCCTTCTATGCGATGTACTTCGGTGTCTTGTTGCTGATTGTCCTAATCGCAGGGAGAGGGCATGCCGCTGCTGTTTTCGCCCACTTTCTAGTGCGTACCGCATGTAAATCCTCGTCGCTATTTCTGACCACGTCCTAGCTATCCAACTCGGCTAAGTTCACGAGCGCTGACTGGGCAAAACACATAAGATTAGCCCAAGATGCCCAGATAGACGCCTTCGCATTGAATATCGCGGCACGGGACGCGATTAACGCTCAATCAATACCACTGGCTTTCCAAGCCGCCCAGGCCGCTGGGTTCAAGATTTTCTTTTCGTTTGACTATGTCGCCCGCGGACCGTGGAACCAAGATGACGTGACTGAGTTGTTGTTGAGATACAAAGTGAATGAGGCTTACTATAGGAACAATGGCCGTCCGCTAGCATCCACCTTCGAGGGCTCGGAGAACGCAGAGGAGTGGAGATATATCAAAGCTCGCACAAAGTGCTTCTTTATTCCCGACTGGTCCTCACTGGGAGCCAAGGCAGCGTTGGAGAAGGGGTACGGAATTGTGGACGGGCTCTTTAACTGGGCTTCCTGGCCCTCCGGTCCGCAAGATATGAACACGCAGGTGGATGTATCCTATCTAAAACTCCTTAACAAATCGGAGGGTCTGGCCTATATGATGCCGGTGTCTCCATGGTTCTATACCAATCTGCCCGGCTATGGCAAGAATTGGCTTTGGCGCGGGGACGACCTCTGGCATGATCGCTGGCAAGATGTCTTGTCCGTCCGCCCAGAATTCGTCGAAATCATTTCGTGGAATGACTATGGCGAGTCCCACTACATCGGACCGCTTCACGAAGGCGGGTATGAGCTATTCAGAACCGGCAAGGCCCCATTCAATTACGCGGAGAATATGCCACACGATGGATGGCGAACCCTACTGCCATTCATTATCGGTATGTATAAGCATGGCCATGCCGTAGTGAAAGCGGAGTCACTGGTAGCATGGTATCGCACGGTACCAAAAGCTGCTTGCGGTAGTGGTGGAACCTCGGCGAATACGCAAAGTCATGCGCAGTTTGAATTCAGCCCTCTAGAGGTCGTGGCGGATCGCATTTTCTACTCTGCCCTACTCACTGAATATGCCACGGCTGAAGTAATCATTGGTAGCACCACGCAAACCGGGACTTGGAGAAACCAACCGGCTAGCGGTAGGGGCATCTATCATGGGAGTGCGCCATTTGATGGGGTGACCGGGGATGTAGAAGTGACTCTGTGGAGAGAAGGCAACAGAATCTTGACACTGAGGGGCAAGGGAATCTCTGGGAGCTGTTCTAATGGTGTTCAGAATTGGAATGCCTGGGTGGGCAGTGCCCAGTCACCCAGCTAACTCATCTCTCAGCCTGAGCTTACAAAAGGGCACAAGCACAGCCATTGGTAAAGCCATGACTGTTAATCACGCCTCTTGACTGTTTCGATGAGCGATAGCGTTCATTTAGAAGTGAATAGACGCCGCAGGCTAGGATATAAACCAACCCGCGTAGGTAAAGCAACCAGTGGTTAGGTACCAAAGACATCTAGTACACAGTGTGGATGACAAACCCTCCATGAGTTTCCACGGAATTCTCAAGAGACCTGATATTTCTAATTCATATCAGAGGCTGAGTTATATAGTTAGCTAGTTGCTTAGTTAGTTAGTTGCCCTGAAAAGGAATGGAGTAGAAGGGGTTACTAACCCCAGACCTCTACTATGAACTAACTCTTAGTGCTGGCAGCTAACACTACAAGATAAACAACTAATCTTCGTGCTAAGCCTCTACCTTATTTATATTTAATTAGATTTATGATTATGTGCTCTTTGCTTTCTATTTCCCATTCCTCTCTCATATGCTTTTCCCTGCTGGTCACTTGTCCTACCTGCTTTACAGGGATCACCATGGTGCATTATACTTAGTAGTAATTACTATGTTATCTGTGTTGTACTCCTTTTTCTATTTACCAGTTCCTTGCCCTCGCTTTCATCGTTTGTCCTCTCCTTCTCACAAGGACCATCATTCTCTAATGCTCACCTTAACATGCTTTTAGAGTCCACTTCTTTACGCAGTATTATAGCATTATGTTTTTAAGAATGTGCTTACTATACCTCCGGCGCATCTTAAAGATGGGTGCGCAAGTAACCACCTTAAGGCCACAGACCTTCAGCAGACCCATCACTTCGTCCTGGGTTGTCGCTGGCTTTTCGGTTTGATCAATCAATGCTTTAAACATTTCAGGGCTATAAAACAGTCAAAAGAAACATCCAGGTCAGAAAGTACGCAACGGCGGCTTAACTGAAGCGAACCATAACCACAAACAGGAATGGTGGAAGGCAGGGCCGGGCGGAGTATATACAGCAACTTGGCAGCCAGCTTCCTCGATAACCTGGGTGATCCAAACATGTCTCCGTTCAGACCCCTGCAGTACGCTAACTAAGAATGGCAAAGGCCTCTCAGTCTGTCAAAAGAGTATTTGGCCCCAAGGTATTACAGGGGTAAGAGTAACCTTGACTGGTGCAGGGAAAAGTGCTATGGCTTGGCTTAGTGCCCAGTCCTTTTGTCTAGCTGAAGACTCAACTAAGCAGACAGCGACTAGCTGCCAACCATCGTACAAGCTGTCCCATGACGTAGCTGTTCTCCCAAGAGACAATCAGAATTATCCATAGTCTGGATTGGACTTGCTGACTGTCTGCTTGGTGGCAGTAGACCTGAATGTCTCGG